>CM032881.1:7315456-7442956 GCA_019176425.1 Megalops atlanticus
ATTAGTTTTGCCTGTTCAGTTTTATGCGGGATCCATGTATACGTTCAGTTATGGCCATACGTAAGGGAAAAATTTTGTAATACCAAATGGAAGTTTATCTCTGGAGTCATTACTTTTATTAGTTCAAAAACTGCACGTAGTGATGCACATGCAATTTCTGTTTATGGAGGCATCACTGACACATGCCAGCAGTGAGGGATTTAGGTCAGGGAGATAGTAGGAAATGGGGTGTACATTGTAATAGAGGGTAATGTAGAGAATGGTCTATACAATGCAGGACACACATACACGCACGCACACACATACACACACACACACACACACACACACACACACACACACAAGCACATATGCCTCTGGGAGGATCTGAAGGGATTCAGGCGGTAGGCCATTAGTGCACCTCTCCATCACTGTGCTGCAGTACAGAAGGGAGGAAGAAAAACATCAGCGAACAGATAACTTGAAGAAAAATAAACTTGTGTAAAAACGCCTGTCTTTTTTTTCCAGCGGTTTTGAATTACTGCACAGAATATTCTCACGCTGGAATGCTTGTCACAGTCCAAAAGGCTGGGTCTATATTCATTTTCACAAATAAAAAACATGTGGGCCAGTTCATAATGTGCCCACAACACAGCTAGGAATATGTACATACAGGGAGCGCAGGAAAGACGGACGGACAGAAATATCGATATCAATGTCATACAACACTTTCATTTCGGCATGTCCACCACTGTTAAAGGCAGGCATGAAATGAGGGGGAGCCAATGGCTATTTCAGAGCATTGTCCAGGTAATCTTTCTTTAATGGAAAATTTGCCACTTTATTGATCCACATCTTGTAATGCCTGCCAGCTACACTCCAATCACTGGGCTGTCAGAACCATTAAAAGGCTTTGTGTTCCTGTGTGATGCAATGGCACGTCTCCTGTTGATTACATCAGCACTTGCCTCGCTTACTAGCTAGCCGCGCATCTCCACCAAAATGTCTGGTGGCACCTAGCCCCCCCCACCACACACACACACACACACACACACACACACACACACACACCCCTGCCTCCAACCCAACCATAAGATAATGTGGTTGAATATCTGATGATTAAAAAAACACCTAACAATCTCACAGGGCAATCAGCAAGTAATAGGCAAATGCAAGTTTTTTAAACTGACAATTAAAATTACCAGAAAACTCTGCCTCGGAAACTGCTCTTTCTGCCTGCCTGCTAGTCGATTTTTATCCTCCAACCGGTGATTGCGTCTCCAAAAAGGAGATCTCAGAGAATTTGTTTTTATTTTACCTGACGTGTGCAGTAGTATGCATTCAATTCAATCCATGAAGCCCTTACAGTTACTGCTCTCTAAATGATTAATTACAAAGGGAGACAGTCTTTGCTGACAGTTTTCTTGTTACTGGGGAAAAATGAGCAAAACATGTGGCCTGAACATGCATTATTTTGTAGCTTGCCAATTTATATTCATAATGAAGGAACAAGTGTCCAGACAATGTGAGAAGGTATTTTGTGGCCATATATGCAGGACAAGAAGATCCCACAATTGTTCATGGAACTTCAGGGGCTGTTGGGGACAATTGCAAATGTAGCTAGCTAGGTACCTAAAGAAGCAATAAATGAACAGCGAACAAGCTAATTATCAAAATGACCGAACCAAATCATTCTGATATACCTCCACATTTATAGTTAGTAGTGCTGCCATCATAAAGTTCCGACAACAAGCTCGATGACAATCACTCACTCATGCATGCATACCCACACACACACATACACGCATGGCCTTCTGGTAATCATTCATTCATGGTCCTCTTTTGCTTTATAACTGCATGATTTCCCTACATTCTCATTTTTTAAAGTAACACAGCCTGGCAGCTTGTGTTCTATCACATAGACTCGATTCAATGTCAGTGCTATAAAACATTTTCCACATGTCCTTTTGGGGAATCCATCAAGTAACGCCCCCGCCCCCATTCCAGCTTTAGTTATTCAAACACTTGTGTAGTATTTTACTATAAAGATGTGCTAATTGCCACTAACATGGTTTATAGTGAACATGAAGGACATTTTTATGCTATAATACTGCGCCAATTTAATCAAGGCTGGTATGTGCAGTACCAGGTCAATTGACCATGTGAGTTAAGAATGCACAGTGGCATCTATTGAACAGTCAATTCTGTATTCATAAACCCTGTTTATATGTGATTTATGATAGCACTTCAGGTGCTCTTTATAGTCCATTAATTTACCATTATTAACCCTTTATAAGGTATAAGGGATTAAGGTTTATTAACTGTGAATAAACAATTAATAATCATCATTACATGTGGTTGTTATTATGAGTTATTATGAAGGAAAATGTTACTTAGAACACACAAACTAAATCAAACTAAATACAACTCTTTTAAAAAACTTGTCAGTGTAGCTTACAAGGTAACTGAGGGCTGCTGAAAAAATGGGTGTCATACTGTATTTTGTGGGTGTTAGTGTATGTTGTAGGCCTTGATCAAGCTGCCTGGAGCAACAGCAAATGAAATTGCTACCTCTTGTGGCTAAATTTGACTGCTGTAAGTAGGTTATTATGAGCACAATAATCGTTTCTTTGGTGTAAACCTCCAAGTGATCTTCCTAATTGTCACTCTTTAATTTAAAGTTGATTTTTTTTGGGACAGCACCCACTTGATCATATTTTTGGGATGTGCCATGCTTCAGCAACAAGGAGGAAACACAAGAATTAGCTTGACAAAAAACACAAGAATTAGCTTGACAAATAATCATGAAAAATGGGAATGAAGCCTGCTCTATCAAAAACAGGATGGATGTTTACGTTATTAGCACATTAACAGCACCCTTAACATACTGCAGTGAAGGCACTACAAATATCTGCATAATAAAAAAGTTGCTGGTTCTCTTTGCTGAAGATGCAGCCAGTGTTACCCATTTCCCATTGAACCAGGCCGAGCCAAACATGGCTGGGCCAGCATGGCGGGATAGCTTCCACTGTATTATCCACAACTAGAGAGGCTGCACATGATGTCATATGCGTTTACCGATGCAGTTTACCGTTGCAGAACATGTGTTGCAAGTTTCACATTTTCTTTCCACTGCACTTTTTCATACTTCAGTCACAAGCCAATAATTCAGTTATAAGCCACCTGAGCACTTATTCCGGTGATAAACCTTCTTGTTCAAGTGTGGATTCCAGCTGCTGCAGACTGCTGTCTTCTGCTTGCTCGCTGAGACTGAGGCTACCCCAAAATGCCAGAATCCATTACTTTCTTTTATGTCTACTTTTCTGACCCACGTCTTATCAGCAATGGAGGTATGCTGCCTTCTTTGTTTTTTTTTTTCCCCCAGTGGAAGCAATGTGGTCTCTCACAGCTTGTGTGTGAGTAGGCCAGCATAAGAAACAATAACAAGATGAGTGACAAGGCTAGCTCTTGTTCTCCTCAATTAAAACGAATCACAGGAAACTTACTTGCAGCCCGAGCTGAGCAAGGTAGCGAGGCGCTTGGCTCCACAGTGAGGAAAGGTAGAGGGTTGTGTGAGTACAGGGTGTCCCGTGACCGACTCTCGTCTGGAGCTGGCATTAACCCCAAACTCACCGGGACGTCAAAACACTCTTGTCAAAGACTCCGAGATGCCAGCCAAAGGAAATTTTTCAACTGACATTTCCCTTCACGAAAACCATCTGGCAGAAAGGATATGGTCACCCCCCTCGACTTTGTTGGCAGGGGACCTCGGGGTCGTGCATCAGTGTAGGGCCTGACATAGATGATGGGACCGGCCTCCAAACCACAGGCGCAGATGGACTATCGCAGGGGGTGGGAATAGACAGGGTGAAGGACTAACTCTACAACATTTTTAAGTAGCACTGAACACACGCCGCCTACAATCACCCCTTTCACCCACACCCCCACTCCACCCCCGACCCCCAACTACCCCCACCCACCCATAATAAAAATATTGGGCCCATACGGTGGTGATTTCCTCTCTGGTATGAATGCATAAATAAATACAGAAATGTATCCACGCAGGAGGCTGGCTCAGACTGGCTAGCCAAGAGGGGCAGCTGTTATTAAAAGGGCTATTTATCACTGTCACCCCTCCTCAGGTTTTATTCCTCTCTGCCCGCAAGCGTTGTCACTAGGCCGCACAGGAACAATGAGGCTCATCCCCCCCTTACACACACACACACGTCCGCGCACGAACACACAGACGTGTGCTCCATGCACGCGAAACACCCCTTCAAGCACACCTTTCATTTTCCACTCTGCTACTCTATTGATTACAGCTGCAATTACCCACTAATCTGCACCAGTGTATTAAAAAAAGAAAAAAAAAAAAACCTTTGTTGGACAATAACTAAACACAGCCGGATGGCAAACACCATCCTTTGGCCTGAGGGGACAAGGAGAACGCCTTAACCCCCACGCATACACCCCCCAAAACTCCCCCTCCTGGACCCTCATCATCATTAGCAGCCCAGAATAGGACTGCTCCTCAATTAGCCTGCTGCTGCGAGGGGATTGGAGGGAATGGGGTCACATGGTTGCATCTGACACGGGTCAACCCCTCCACTCCCAAAAATTCCGTTCTGCCTCCAGCTCCTGGGGCAACGATAATCAATGTTCTGTCTCATGTGTGCGCCACACATCACTTTGTGTCACTTTTTCTGGCAAATCATAATCTCAGGAATTAAACACTGACCATCCTGAACGCATCATTATTCTCCGGACGGGGCGGAATTGTGTGCTCTTCCCTGTTTATTCCAGAACTGCAATACAGGATAATTGAGGGGGAATGAAAGGTGCATGCAGACAAATGTGACAGAATGGAACACGCCACGCATCTATTCTGTGAATGGCACTAGAAAATCCATAGATATCCATACATTTTTAATCTTTCCGGATTGCGCTCGACTGCTGACTGCAGAGAATGCTAACTCAAGTGTGAGCTCAATGTTGGAGAGAGGGGAAAGGCCACAACAAGTCAGACCCAGTCCCGGTGACCTCGCTGGCCCCGAACAGCCTCTGAAGCCGTGGATCCACGGGCAGGTGCCTCTCGCCGCGGTCTAATGAATTGCTTGCTTAACCACTTCCACGACGGCCTTTCTTAATTCCCATTAATTCAACATAATAGCTATCCACTCATCTGGAATGAACGACAACCAAGCAGAAATCCCCGGGTCTCAACGGATGGTAAACAGCCGCCCTTGCGAAATCCATATGCTTTGAATATGAATATAATAATTGCTAAAAATGCATAACCCTTGCATAAGACCCCCATCAAGTCCGTTTTACACCTGTATTACATTTTCACCCTCAATCAGCAGCTTTCTGCAGACACAGCTTTCCCACGAGAAGAAGGAAACTATTACAGGGAGCCACAACTCATTTGCAGAAAGATTGGAGATCACACAGCATCCGAAAGAAAAAATGTGGACGAAGCAATGCAAGGGAAGATTTATTTCATTTTTTTTCCCCTTTTTTTCCCAAAGATTACTCTCCTCAGTTTATATTCAGCACTTCAGCAAAAGAAGCGGAGTGTTTAATATGTATGATTATTTTACTGTGGGGCTGCACTGTGGGACACGGCTACCTCACCACACTGCTTCATGATGGCTGTGTCTTCGAATGTGGTACAACATGAAATCCATATTCCTGCCAGTGATGAAGCTGGTGACCTCTGCTTTGCCTTGTGGGTTTGGTTCAAGGCGGCTGACCCTTAGTGGGATGGAGCGCGACCTCGGAAATATCAGCCCCCTCTGACCTCAGCTGACCCCCAAAAAACGGCCCCTGCATTTACACAAGCCGGTGACCGGTTCAAGGTGAACCCTTCGGTCTGGCGCTTAATCCGACCCCTTGACGCAGGGCGAGCCGGCCGCATGACGCACCCCAAAGTTCTGTCAGGGTTCTGTCTGGGGGGTCATGAGGACAGCGCAGTCACAGCAGCAAGAGACCGTGGTCCCAGAGCACTCATTCTGAAAACGGGGGGTAAGCTGTCCACTTTTTGACTGCATCCTTCACCAGCATCACAGGGGAACCCCTGTCGAAGACGGCTCCGTGAGAAAGTGACACGGGCTATAAATCAAAGCCGGGCGAGTGTCCTGCAGCAGTGCTTCTCAGAGACAGCCTGCGGGGCTGGGCTGCTACCCTCACCTTCCAGCCCAACCCACTGCAGTACCGCGGCACCACACATTCAAAGTTAAAAAAAAAAGAAACACAAAACAAAAAAAAAAACAAAGCCTCCTAAATATATAAATAATTCCAAGCATCTTTTTTTAAATGTGTAAAAACAGAGGAAATTGAGCCTTTGGCTACAGAAGCAGCACTGTGAGCTGATGGGGGGTAAAAGACATCCCCAGATGAAAGTAGATTTTGAAAAATTTCCCAGCCCAGGGGGTCTGTTTTTTTAATGAGCCGAAACTTTAAGTATTGCATAATAAATAATAAAAACCGATAGTTCATTTAGCTTTCACTGTACCTCATGGAGAAACCATTACAATCCATTACTCTTAATGTCCACGGCGTGAGCAGTAAGTATGGATGAAGTAAACATAATCTTGGCACCAAGGGGGAACAAAACAAAACAATAATCAACACAAACAGCAAAAATATCAGGCTTAAATGTACGGGAGCCGGTCTGTTTCTAAAGTTCAACATGTCTTATCCTTGTATAATAAAAACATATTTCTTTAAATATGTGTGCAATGCCATCCTACATATCGGAGTAGAAAATTACAGCGCAAATTAACTCTTATTAGTTCATATTAGTTTTATTATATTTATTAATTTATTAATTTCACCAATTAATTTATTAATATGCAAGTATATGGACCATTGGACCATTTATGACCAGACCGTTTATATATGTGAAATATATAAAGCCCCTTGTATGTTCTCTGCTATCACACTGTTAGATTAGTCACTGATAACTCTTTCAGTGCTTAAAAAAATTGTTTATTGATCTCCCCATTCTTAGCTCTGGGTTAACACCCTGTCCGATTTAAAGGTGGGAGGGGTCAGTGTCTGCCAGGGGCAGGGCTGTGTGATGATTGACAGGCACTTCAACCACCCGCTGCCTGCTACCATGGCAACACTGATTGGCACAGCAGGCATGCAGCCTCTCTCTGTTCAGCCTTCCTGGAAAAAAAGAAGAAAAAAGATGGAAAGAGGGAAAAGGGAAAAAGAAATATGTAGCCACTTGTAATCCCCACCAATCTGCTTAGTAATGAGAACATTTTACCCCTGGGTGAAAAGATCTGCTATAATAGATTTTTAATAGCTTTTTTCCCCCCAACAAAAAACACTTCCAGCACTCAATAGTACAATGAGGAAAAAAAGGTTGCAATTCCAGCTTCAATGGTATGGGGTCAGCAATCATAATTCATTGAAATCGCAAAAAAATTCAAACCCTCTCCTATAATAGCAAATCTATTTTCCTGATGCTGTTTTCTTTTTTTTTTTCGTTTTTGCAAAGCTCACCCAACACAAAGAGAGACATCTCAATTAAAATGATGTGGTAGTGTTCAGTCACTACAGATGCATGGTTACCGGGCATCACAGTACATCTTTAACATACAGAGCCTATGAGATGGAAGTGTGTGCAGTGGCCACAGCTGGAGGGAGAATCAGACCTTGTTCAAAACTATACTTACATACGACAGCGTGGCCTTCAGTTTCCTTTTCACTATTCACTCACTTCCATCCCCTGCCTTGCCCCCCCCCGGTGCATCATAACAGCAGAACCTAACCCACACCCCTCGGACAACACCACCTAATAATTCTGACTACAGTAACACTGCAGATAGCGGCCTACACTACACTATAATAGCATGGCAATCACTTCAGACATGTTGTTCCTTACTGCAACCTTGAAAACAATGTGTTTTTTTTTAAATCTAATAGCCAGCTAGTTTCTGCTCCTCAACAGTCCTGTCAAGACTTATAAAAACTGTGACTAGTC
Organism: Megalops atlanticus; assembly: GCA_019176425.1. NCBI lineage: Eukaryota > Metazoa > Chordata > Actinopteri > Elopiformes > Megalopidae > Megalops > Megalops atlanticus. The sequence continues at coordinate 7,323,432 of CM032881.1, forward strand.
TCCTTTTTCACAGGAATATTCTAAAATAGACATATTTCTGATTTCTGTGCTAGGGCACATCACATATTAACCAGCAGTCTCAACTTTTAATTACAGGAAACATATCTAAACAGAATCTAAAATTTAAAAACTTTTCAGAAGGGATTCATACTCAGGTAATTTATTTGTTATATAGTATATGACCTTCCTCTATATATTCCATGTTAAAAATGTCCAGGTCACTTTATGAAAAGTTGTTTTTTCAAAAGAAAATCAAAGTAATGAAAAAGCAGAATCTGTTAAGGCATACTTTAGGATGAAGAGCAAACACAACAGAACACAGATACATAATGAGGTCTGTATATGGTGCATCTTAAAATACATTTTATAATAGTCCTTCACAATGCATTTGCTTTTGGCAGTCTGACAACAGATCTGAGCGCTATACATATTGTAAATGTTTAAATGATTCAAACTTTTCCAGCCATCACTCTCTGTCAGTAATAGATTCAGCATCCGCTACTACTGCTGAAACACCTGCTGCCACTTATGCAGACTAGGAGATGGCTTTGTGAGGTGCACCAGCGCTTGGTCTGAAAACTCCATGATAACCTCCACAGAATTAGCCGCGGGGGTTATGCATACAATAATTGTTTCTGCCAACCTCATACATTTCTATGTCACTGCAAAAATTAATGTGATTTTTCCTTCTAAATAATAGATTATCAGAAAGGACAGAAAAGAGGGCCCGAATTCATAGATCAAAATCACCTCGTACGAAATGTACGTGCCTCCCCTGAAAGGTACGAATTAAAAAAAAAAAGCCGGTTTGCAAAGCGCATGTGCTATTTTGTGATGAGCGAGCATTTGAGGATAGAGGCACAAGTACCAGTGCCTCATTTTACTCTGTAACTTCAGTAGAGAAATCTCAATCTCCATTTCAAGCAGCAACTAACCGAGCCTACCTTTGTAAGGAAGTACGGTCTCAGGACCATCCAATGTCTTTTTTAAAAAACCAAATTACTTTTAGATGAGAACATAGTATAACACAGTCTGCATCTCTTAAACCAAGGCAAACTACTTTGGGTATCTCAGTAATGAGAGGGCCATTTACAAATTCACAAAGAATTATGCCAATCCATTGCTAAAAAAAAAGTAATAAAGGATGAAAAAATCTTTTTCTTGAAAAGGAAAACTGAAATAGCAAAAGGCACCAGTTAATTATTTTCACTGTACAAAGGTGACCACTCTCACTTCTGAAATCCAAAGGTCATAATAAAAAAAAGACTGGGAAAAAAAGGATAGAGAGGTTGTATCTTGTGGCATTTTTTCATTACTTAAGATTTAAACAGTATTAGTATTTAAAGATTTCAGCTTGGCACAAGTCATTAACATGTAATTGAACTTGCAAGAAAGAGCACTTAAACCTTTGTTGATTAATACCTTATCTTTGGGAGGCCATTCAGTCAGTCAATTACAGACAGGGGTTTGATTGCATGGTCCTTACAGGACATTGATCTTTCAGCAAAGCACAGTTGCATTTTCCGTTAATTTAGAGTAACAGGTTTGCAGCTCCGATACCTTAGACTGTTGACCCAGGTTATGTGTAATGCTAAGCAGCTGTTTAGGCTAATGCAGAACCCCCCCCCCGTCCCTCACCCCCCCCCCCGCAGCTTCATGCGGCCGGAGTACAGGACTCCTGAAAGGGAGCGGCAACGCGATCGGAGCCGGCGGAGCTTGGGTTTCACTCGCTCACATCAGCCTTTAATTGCCGTGAAACAAAGCCCCTGCCCGCGGCTGCCCCGGCGCTATTATCCGCTCTGAGCTGCGCTATCAATGCAGAGCGCCGGCCAAAGGGTCAATGCGTAATTAAGGCGTTGCCAACCCGAGCCGTTCCCCCGTGCCCCCTGCTCTCTCTCTCTCTCTCTCTCTCTCTCTCTCCGAAATCACAAAAGATGAAAGGTTAAATATGAAAAGAGAGGAGAGCGATGTCCAAACCCGAAAGCACACATTGCCCAATTGTCTAATGCAACAGATCAGATCATATCCACCCCCCCAGTGTTTGTGTAAACGATCCTCATTAGGCCCTATTAGCCTCATTAATGACGATATCAGTGATTATAGTGCAGGATTTGAAACCTTGACATCAGAATTTTTTTTTTGGATGTCCTCAAAACGCACTCTTCTGTAGATGCCAGGCAGTAAGACTATGCAGGTTTAACTACTTTATGTATCCTACATAAAGCACTGGTGTGGCTGACCAGTACAACTTGTGACAATTTGTTTATTCCAGCTGGCCTGATTTTTAACATTTTACTGTACTTCCATATTTGCAGTTTAACTAAAAGTAACAGGAGGAGTAACAAGATGACAACCAATGTCTGCTGTGGCCTCAAAACAGATGATAGGTCTAAGATAAATTATTTACAATGTTGTTAAATGGAATTAAATGTTAGAAAGAATTAAAATGATCTTTAAAAACGGTGTTCTCATTGCCTTTGAACATCACACTTAATCTTTCCTAACAAGGACGTGTACATGCGCACACACATACCTGTGCCAGCTGAAACGCACCGACCCTGAGACCCGGAAAACGTGATCATTAAACTCAAACCCCTGACCCTTAGACCATTCCTCGGCTCCTCTCTCAGACTTATCAGCCGAACCGGGGGGGCAAGAGGTCCATTGATTTCCATGTAATACAAGAAATTATGACTTTTTCCCCTAATTGTTACTGAAAGAGGAGGAGACAAGCAGAGAAAATCAAGGTCCTCTGATTAATGCTTCCAGCAGCACAGCGCTAAGGGAGAGGAGTCAATATGGCAGTTTGTCAAGCCCCCTCTGAGGGCCGGCCGCAGGGGCGCTGGCTGGAGAGTAACAGGTTCGCCAAGTCAGCAACGCACATTATCAGAAATCAAAGCTCTCAGTTCACAGGGAGGGGAGGTGGAGAGGGACAGCCCTGAACGAAGGCCACACTCACTGTCTGGTAATTAAAAACCATTTTATCAGGCCTGGACTCGCACCAGGCTCTCTCCCCCTCACTATTGACCTCCTGCTTGGCAGTGAATGAACACTATTTGACTTTAAACATACGAGCTGCAGTTTAACTTTATGCATTAGCGAGAAAAATAAAAACCACAGGGAAAAAAAAACAAAAAAAACAAAAACAGAATGGATATTGAAGTCAGGATCTTCAATTTCAACTTTCAGAAACAAATTAACTGGCTGTCGCATTTATTGTGACAACTTTAAGAATAAATTCTACAGACCTCAGAGTTGGAATTAAAAGAACAGTCCCATGTGGTCTCGGACTGCTGATCTTTACTGTCCTGGAAAATTCCCCTGCCCTGCAGACTATGAGAGACTACAATTACTGAGATGTTTTCTAATACCTATATAGCAAGAAACACAACAGTATAGTAATACCCATGTAAGTACACACTTTTAAAAAACATCAGTTATTTTACACTGTATATTGCATGTGTCCCTCACATTCTTTCCTGTAAGTCCAGATCCATTGTGAAAGAGCTTACATGTAAAGCACCAATATTTGCATTATGAGAGATGACCACTTCAGGAGTTTGTTTCAGGCTGAAATCGGAAATATTTAAAGCAATCTCCTTCTCATAAAAATGTCCATAGCTTGAGAGACACACTTACAGTGTCAAGGGTGAAATTTAATATTGTGACCCTTCCTTCTCTTTGTGCAGTGGTCTACCCTGTTTCTGATGCTCCACAATAAGGAGCCTATCCCATAGGCCACTGTGGGAATACCTGAAAGAGACAAGGTGTGTCTGAGCAAATGATGACAGTTATACCAGTTTACTTCAAAAAAAAAAAAAAATCTGAAAGGGGTGGACACGTTCCTAACTGGGAGAGAAAAGACCATGCTAGGGCAGATGTGAGCCAGCCTAAAATAAACAAAGAGTTGAATTAGTCATTGTTAATAGTAAACATACAGGACTACTAACCCAGATGGATGATTTTCAATGAGCTGAACAGTCAGGTCTTGTCAGGTCTTGTCAGGTCTTGTAAGGCTGATTTGAGACAGTGGTGCTTGATGAAAGAAGCAGATTCTGACAATGTGGTAGCTGGCAACCGATAAGGCCAGACTGGTCAATTTAGATGGTGCTATATTACACACAGTCTAGGCAGTGAATTTGCACTATAAAAGATGAAAAGATAATGCTCCTGAGGTAGTCCTCTGTGTTCTCTGACTGCATTTGGGAAGAGCAGAACCTTGGAAAAGGTCTCAGGCATCTGCTGCAGCACCTCTGTCATTACTGCATAGGGGAACAGGTTTGAACTAACATGAAAACATGTATGTAGCTGAAACTGTAACTGCTGAAGATCAGCTGCACCATTTAGTTAAATGTTTGAGGACAGTTTGGTCTTTAGCACTGAAAGAACCTGACCCACATATGGTTAGATTGTTGGATGATAACCATGACCAAGACTACAAACTACAAGTGGCAGTGCAAGCTAAGCTAGTGTTCTTACATGTTGCCAACTCAAAGAACATTGAAAATAACATACTTGTTACCACAGCATCGAACAAATTTTTTGTATGATGGTTAAGCAATCATGTTATTATTGGGGTCTTTAGTGCAAGATTTGGTCAAAGCCAAAAATGATCTAATGACAAGGGTCTGACATAGCATTGATGTAGCTACTGAACATTAAAAATAAGCCACAGTATAACCAAGGCACTGCTGTCTGTGTCACAGACTCAGCATGAAACTGATTTATACTTTCTTTCCCATTATTTTAGTTCTGCTTGCATTACATCAACACATATTTCTTTAGATCAGACCGCAAACTGAGCCCAAGTGGTCTGACTGGCAGATGACATTCAATTTAGATAAATGTGAAGTCTTGCATGTGGGAAATAAAAACCGTAGACAAGACCACTTCATGGGTGGAAAAAACTAGAATGTGCTCAATTTGAAAAAGACTTGGGAGTAATAGTTGACCCAAGCTTAACAGGATCTAGACAGTGTGCTGTAGCAGTAAAAAAGGCCAACAGGATGCTGGGATATATAGCCAAAAGTGTTGAGTATAAATCTAAGGAGGTTATATTGAAATTATACAATGCCTTAGTCAGACCTCACTTGGAATACTGTGTGCAGTTTTGAGCACCACACTATAAAAAAGATATTGAAGCTCTTGAAAAAGTTCAAAGAAGGGCAACTAAATTAGTTCCTGGAATGAAATATAAAAGCTACGAGGAAAGACTCAAGTTACTTAACCTATTTAGACTTAGCAAGAGGAGGCTTAGGGTGATTTAATTGAGGTTTTTAAATGTATAAAAGGATTTAATAAGGTTAACTATAATAGATTTTTTAGGGTGAGTTCAGTCTGTAGAACAAGAGGACATAAATGGAAACTAGTTAAGAGTAAGTTCCACACTGATATAAGGAAATATTATTTTACACAAAGAGTTATCAATACATGGAATAGGTTGCCAGGTCATGTAGTTGAGGCAGAGACCCTTGCTGTGTTCAAGTCTAGACTTGATGCAGTTTTGGATACTCTTTAATTAAGAAATGGCGAGCTTAGTTGGGCCGAATGGCCTGTTCTCGTCATAATATGTTCTTATGTTCTTATGACTGTGGTCCAATGGACTGTGGACTGTGGACCAATGAACAGCGTCTGTAATATAGTCCTCTTGACTGCTGATTTTATCAATACCAAATAAGTTAGTGAGATTCCCAAATTACAACATTTGAATGGGTGGCCACCTAGCTTGCTTGCAGAAGTCATTCTTATTTTTGCTCTCTTTAAGAGTCAAACCATGAACCCAACATTAGGTAGATAAATATCACACTTTAGCAAAATCATAACTAACTTGCTAGTCAACAGTTTATCTGGGTGAAAGGAAGCAGTTTTAAAATTTCATGCAACACATCACAACACGGCTCACACACAATACAAAAATTGAAACATTTAGTTAGGTAGCTGGCAAAAAATTGTTGAATTTCTACTTCTTTCCTTTGTCCTTTCCCTCTGTTACTTCCGTTTCAAACCATGGCATGATAGCTTCTAAATTCCAATATAATGATGCCCAGATATTAGCGTCAGATTGTATTGTTTGGCTACCCTGGTGTGCTGTGAATCTTATACTAATACTGTATCAGGCCTGAGGTATTTTAAATACTGAAAATACATATACTTGATGTACCAAATTGGTTTCAATATCTTATGTAGTGTCATATTAACAAAATCCCTGGTAATGTTTTAGACCTCAAGGTTTTGTTCTTCACATCATAGGGCATTGAGACTGTTCATGTCTGGTGGATGTCAGCTGAATTTTTTTTTCTGTAGAAAATCACATAGTACATATGCATATATATGTATGTATCTGTGTATGTATATGACCTTGCAGCACCATGATCCTTTACAAATCAAAAACTTTATTTTCTATTGGAATGGAAGTGAATACAGGGTAATACAAAAGCATGTGGGTGAACCTGTTCAAAATGTGGTAAGTTATGAAGTGTTTCGAGCAAAGCAATTATAGCCATTCCGCGGCATGATTTTATACGCAGGTACAAAGGGCTCCGTGTATTAGTGTGTATTAGAGCTTGATCTGTTTCTGCATCCTGACCTTGTACTCCAGAGTCACCCTGAGCAGTCTCTCAATGTGTCTGATCAAGACCTTCAGTGTAAGGCACCATGCAAGACGTAGATCAAATTTTACTCACAAACACATGTGAAATATGAAATGCTCGCATTGATACCCATGCTGTTGAAGACTTGCACAAAGGTATATGAAGCACTTGCCTATATACAGTACATGAAATACTCACATGCACAAAAAAGAAAAAGATGTGTGTGTGTATGAGCATTTCATATGAGTGTGTGTTTCTGGACTGATTCACCAACAGTCCTTTCATAAATGTTAAGTTGTAATTTAAGATTACTGTACAGTCTCAGGAATTGTTAATGTTTCTGTTGGCAGACTAGGCAAGGACAGGAAAGCAGTGATTGTCCATACTTGCTCATCAAGACCACTGTGAAGTAACTGCAGCAGGTAATTGTTAACATCTTTAAAAGTGAAATTTCAATAGCATGATCAATAACAGCTTCATGTGAGTGCGAAAGCCAAGGTTTACATTCTCATGCGCACAACTGAAAATTCAATAGGGGGTAAGATGTAGTCTGCTTCACGTGAATGTGTGAGCCTTTCAAATATATATTTATGAATCTTAAGTATGACTATATGTGTCAGAGATTTGTGTGTTTGTGAGAGAGACTGTGTGTGAGTGTGTGGGTGTGTGTCTGTGAGTGCATGTGTGGGTGTGTGTGTATGAGTGTGTGTCAGTATGCGTGTGTGTGTGTGCGGATGTGTGTGTGCGGATGTGTGAGTATATGTGTGTATGTGTGTTTGTGTTAGGGATGGTAAGATTCACCAATTCGCATCAGTGCACCAGCATAAAAGTTCACGATGCGATTGCCCGATTAAAAAAGTGTGCACCGGATACAATTTGGGATGAACTTGGGATGCATCGTTTCTAACATCTTTGCATCGGTAAAATCTGATTTATTTATATATAATTATTAGTAGAGGCCCTATGCCTTTATTATTTAGGAATGTGACCAATAATTTGTGACCAGTAATTTTATATTTAGATTGATTCCTCCTCTCTAAACTGCTTCTCAAGCTCATCTCCACTGCTGTCAGTGGCCAGTTCTCGTGCGAGTTGGAGATGTGTCCGGGCGAGTCACAGATTATCATGGAGGAGGAAGACCTACACGTTCCACCGAATTGCTACAAATGAAATGTTTGGCGACACTTCAGATTTTTCAAGAGAGACGGACAATTTGACAAGATGCATGCAATTTGCAAAATACGCCGTGCCGCTATAGAAACAGCATAAATGAGATGCTTACTGAGTTGCAGTACTAGAGAAACAAACATGTGAAGTAAAAATGGCACTTTTTTAGTTAATTTATGATTTGCTGTCTGCTTAAGAAGAACGAAAGAAATAAAATCAAACTATTTGTACCATACTGAATTGCATAGCATCATATTCTTTTGCATTGCATCGTATCGCGTTGAATCGCACTGCATCGCAGTAGGGGTGTGCATTGCATCGGCCTCAGCGATGGAGATGCACATCCCTAGTTTGTGTATGTGTGTGTTTGTGTATGTGTGTGTATGTGCGTGTGTGCATGTGTGTGTGTGTGTGTGTGCGTGTGTGTGTGTGTGTGTGTGTGTGTGTGCGTGTTTCATGAGTGTGTGCATAGTAAGGTTTGATTTATGCCCCACACAGCACCTCATACTTCAAGGTTGAAGAGAACATTCTGTGCCCATATATCTCAAGGAAACTGTACGTGTCACACAAAGATAAAACAATCAGCTTTGAAAACACATTATTACTGTACTCAACTGCATACCTTTGTGGTCAGAAATGTGGAGGCCTCCACGCTTGTCTCTATTTTATATCTCCTGTGTATGGCAGAAGTGACCCTGGGAATACCACACTTGCCTGATCCAGTCACAATTGCACAAATCACTTCAATTTCAACATTACATTAATAAAGTCATTAAGGGACAATGCAACAATTAAGCCCGCTCAGCTGTTCTCGTGGTGAAAGCTGCAATGGAGAGCATCCTTACAGTGGATATATGACATGGTACCTTGTATCTAACACTTCATTCACCAAATTTTTAATTAAACATATTCAGCGAACGCCAACAGTCCTCTCAGAATCATTGTGTCATGCGATAATTATGTACAAGAAAAGAGGAGGAAACACTTGGAAGCATTATAGCCTATATGTGCGGAAGCAACCACACTTATGGGCTATAACGGCAGCTAGGTGAGGTTCTTTGGACACCCTGGTCCCTTTGGAGAGAAGGATAACACTTTACTGATCCCCAGGCGGGGAAATTTGGAAATACAGAGGGGTGCAATTGCAATCCACAGGGGTGCACAAGAAGTCATAAATACTATGCAGACATCGGGATATAAGGACACAACTGAAGTTTGTCCGGTCCTAAGCACCTCCATAGTGCCGGGCCCTGGCGAGTGTATGGTTTCTCTTCTGTGCCTCACTCATGGGTGGCTGTGTGTGGCGGCTGCGGGCAACCATGTGCTGAACAGGGTTCTGTCACCAGGAGCAGCGGAACTCAGACACCTCACCAGGTGCGTGAGCTTCCTCTTCGCTCCGTCGTGCTCCTCGCCCCTGTTTTGCAGATACATGTTACGCGCCGTGTTACGGTCCCATCCCTCAAAATTACCGGTGGTGCTTAATAGAGAGTAAACGCTGTCCCTGTCCTGACCCCTTTTCCAGCCAGAGTGGCTTGTGATTTACAGAGGCTTCCTTTGGAGAAGGGCTACGGATGGACCTTGACACTGACTCAGTTAATGCCGCGCTGGACAATAAATAACATAGCTATGGCTTCTCCCGGCTCCTCGATGGCCGAGGTGTGCCAGTTTCACAGAGTCCGCCTCCTGCAAAGCCGACTGAGTCGATCCTCCCCAGCCACGCCTGTACAGTCGTTCAGTATATGCCCACAGTCTGCACAAGATCAAAAACTGTTATCAAAAAACTGAGAGATTTCCTCATTGGCATGCCCATAGAGTCCATGACTCTTGGCTGAAACACCTTGCACGAAATCTCTTAACATCCTTTGTTATAAAACAAGACTAATCATTCCAAAAAGAGAAGAAGAGAGTAAAGTGTATGTCAGTGGTTTAAAAAAAATCGGTGAATAAAAGGTTCTTGTAATAAAGCACTCTCCTCTTTAGAAGTCCCATTATGTGGCTTATTATGTTAAATTTCCCTTTCGGTATTGAGAATAATGTGCTTGCATGCATTACATAAAACAGCAACCAAACCTGCAGAAAATAAATTGGACTTATCCAGAACTTGAACAAATGGCACAGAATATAACAAAAATCCCAGCTCTACAATTAAGATGTATTCACATTGTTTAGCACAGTCCTTAGAGATATTGCATAATCCAAGGTGCTTTTTCTTCTAAAGCACGAGAAAAAAAAAAAAGAAAAGAAGAAAGTACAATCGTTAGTTCATTAACACCTTACCTTAAAATTGGTCTCTTCTTGCATATTAGGAGCTGATATCTCCTGATGAATGACCGAAAGATTCAGAGTAAAGGTCAGCAGGGGTCCCCTGAGAATCTCAGTGATTGTTCTGTTAATGATACCCGAAACAAACGAGTTTACTAATGACTCCCACCGCTTGCTTCAACAAAAAAAAAAAAAAAAAAAAACAATCACCTCCTGGTTTGGATGGTGGCATTGGAGGCTGTTTAATGAGTATTTTTAACCTGAGAGAGCAGCGATCTTTGGGGAGAGATGAAAGATGAGGTAGTATTTTAACTTGTCAACCCAAGGATATGTGTAATAAATATCTTTTATTAATCAACTCAGAACAACATGCCAATGCTTTGAGTAATTCACAAGAACAATTGGACAATGCTTAGCGCTCTGTTCCTCTCCTGGAACTTATCAAAGAGAGATGTTTTTTCTTACATCCATATGAGTACTTGTACCTACTGGAAATGGCTATTCCTCTATTAGAGAGACTACTCTCTGTTAGCTTCTCTTCCTTATACCTTTTACTTTACTTACTAGCCTTACAATCTTAAAGAACATTGGTCATTCAAAAAAAAAAAACAACAAAAACCCTAAAGTACCTCTAGTTAAGTGTTTAGCTTTAAACATCAGGTAATGCACCAAGCTAATTTTATTTTAAAACTGCAGAACCCATTGTCAGGGGAGAAGAAATGGTTAAATAAAGCCAGTTTAATACAATCAGTGTAAATTAGTGTCAATGAAAATAAGGTTGCATTGTAACTAAAATTACTTTTAAAAGAGTTAACTGTTTAATATGACAGGGATTTTATAATGTGAAAGGAAAGAGTACATATATATACACCCTTTGAGATTACATGAGATATATGAGATATACCGTTATATGAGATATATATAAAATACTCTGCTGCATTTGTGTGTAGTGAGGCAGGCGCTTGTGGGGCATGGATTGGGGTCAGAGGTCATCTGAAAAGTTGACAAGGTGAAAATTGCTCACATCATCCCAAGACTGCACCTCTGGCTGCTTCCAAACAGAGACCCCCCGTACAGACATACGCACCCACACACACTGCCACAAAAACGTATATAGGAAAATACATATATTTAACTGATAATGAAGCATGAAGCAGTGGGGAGTGGGTGAAAAGTGTGGGTGTGACCGTAAGCCTCTCCCGGGACCCAGGTCTAATAAATCCCTCCACAAACATACTGTGTAGGAGGGAGGACTCCTGCAGTATAGCAGTGCTGATACATTTAAGATTTTAATAAGGCTGTCATCTGTTAAATAACTGCATCACACGGGCTACGCTGTGGAGAATGAGTCATACTGTACCGTGCGTCTCACATATACATTTAAATTATAGGTGATTAACATGCCAGAGTAACTGACACCAGACTCGAGCAGTGTTCATTGGGTGAGATGGCAGTGTGTTTAAACTGGGCACTGGGGAGCTGTGTGTGTGTGTGTGTGTGTGTGTGTGTATCAGTGTGGATGAACTGGAGTGAACCGCCCTCTTCAACCAATCTTTGCATCCCACTCCGGAAAACAGACCGCAAAAGTGGGTGGCTTTGGATGAGTGGGTTTAGATGGTTGGTGTTTAAAATGAATTATTCATGAAACAAATCAAAAGGGGCTGTCCAAGATGCTATTAAAAGTTGAGTTTGGGGTGAATAACTGAGAGTGGGCGAAAGAGGCGGGCAGATGGTGGCCCATGGTTTTTACCCTGATCTCAAAGCCTATGCCCTGGGCCTTGCAGATCTGAAAGACTGCCCTGTGGTGGTAGGTACTGGAGAGGTCAGTGGTCAGATCTGCTGCTCAGCACCATACAGTGACTGGCTACTGGGTACAGCCAGAGTGGGAGAAGAAAGAAAGGGTGACAAGGAGAGAGATTCAGCTCCTGTGGTTCTCACTCATTACGTCATTTAGCAGATGTTCTCACCCAGAGCGTCTTACACAGGTCACAGTTTTCACATGTTATCCATTTATACAGCTGCATATTTACTGGGGCAATTCTGGGTTAAGTTCCTTGCCCGAGGATACAGCAGGAGTGGCCCAGGGGGGAATCAAACCAGCAACCTTTCGGTTACGAGCCCTGCTCCACTATGCTACACTGCTGCCCCACTTGTGCTTGTACCATGCTGTGTCACCTGTGGTAAATGCAGATGACAGCGCTAGACTTGCATCACGCTCCAAAGCCCGGATTAAAGCTTCTAAATGCCGCACACAGCGGAAAGCGGCAGGCGCGCCAGACACAATATCTGACTCGAGCGAGCCTGTATAGAGTATCAGGGGTAAAAGTGCAGTCTGGCATAAATAATCTACGTGGCGCACTGTAATGGGGCCATATATACCACAAGCGGACATACAACACCAAAACCACACAGAGTGAAACACAGAGGGGGGTGAAGCATACAGACAGCCCAAAGAAGAGCTCAAAAAAAAAGTTGATTACTTAAAAGTGGTACGCCACTGAGGAGGAAAAAAAAATATTATTCTATATATTTGGAGAGGGATGCCCTGAGGGGAGAAAGAAGGAGAGAATGCTGGGGAGACAGCTCATAATTAGTTTTTACGGTGGCACGTTTTTAAGTTGACATACTTGGTGTCCTTACACAACAATAAAAAGTGTCCGGCTGGGATTTAATTGTGTTTGTAATATTTGGGCTCTTTAATAATGGCCGCGGCTCAAGCCATTAACTTTGAAAACAGGAGCAGACGCTGGAAACACAGTGTTTGCTGTGCCGAGCTGCAGACTAAATGAATGTTTGATAAAATAACAGAAGTAGCGGATTAACAAGCGTAAACTCGGGGTCGCCGCTAATAATGGAACTCTATTGTTTAAGGGCTGGCATCAGGTTGATGAGGTGCTTATTGTGGCTGCAAAGTATGCATACACATGCATAATGAATTGCCGTATGAATTATTAATGTGTTGATTATTTAGGCTCATCTATCAGAATGATAATGTATTCTGCACATAGTCACCAACTGGGTTTTTGTGCATAATTACAGTAGTTAGTAGTATTTAACAAAAATAAAAAAAGACAAAGTGTAACGGATATGGTGATCTACCGAGATAATCTTTCACTTGTAGCGTGTTTGGTTCTTTTAGTGAAGCAATTTAGAGAGGGCAGTAGAAAACCAAAACCGTTTGTGTAACCTGGTCTTATTTACCCATCCAGGAAAGGAAGCTTTCATTTCTACTGAATCAACACAGGCAGCTGGTTTGAGCGTTCACGCCCCTATGCACTTCAGTAAGCTCATGTTACTTTTTTCTTAAAGAAAACAGTAAAAAAATATTTTTTTTATCGGGCAAAGCCCTGAACAAAAGGCTAATTCTGGATCCATTTTGGACTTATGGGCTATTCATTTGAGTAACATGGCAAAAGAGCACAGCTGACAGCGACAGTGGGTGAAGTTCCAACTGAACCTGCATATTAGAAGCCTTCACTGTATACCCTGATGCTGGCTCTGGAATATGTGTATAGGGCAGCAGTGGGGTGTAGTGTTATGCAGCATGGCTTGCAACCCAAAGGTTGCCGGTTTGATTCCCTGATGGTGCGCTGCCATTGTACCCTTGGGCAAACCCAGAACTGCCTCAGTAAATATCCAGCTGTGTAAAAAGATAATATGTAATAATTGTAATGTGTGTAAGTGGCTCTAGGTAAGAGCATCTGCTAAGCAACCAATTGTAAAACGGTGAATGAGTTAATATAGTAAAACTTGTGACAAATAAAACATAAAATTAGGAAATAAAACCTACGGCAGGTTCTGCACCCCCTGGCTGGGGTAGTTCTGTGCCCCCGTTCTGATGCACTTCCAGCTTGTCCCCTCTCACCAGTATGAGCAGAAGGGTCAAAGCAAGTGGTTCCCTGTAGCACAGATCGGGATTGTTGGACCACACCTGTACAGACAGAACACCCTTTACCCTGAGAAAGCCTATTTTCCTCATCCTGACTTTTTCACAGAACACATCCAGACAAATGATAGGATAAACACAGAAATTAATCGAATTCTGATTGAAACTTGTACAGTACATGCAGACTTTTCAATGCAACTCAGGTAGATAAAAAAATACTTGAACATATTGCGTGGCCTTTGGTGATGCTTGGACACAGAGGTCATGGTTGTACTTCTTTATCAGATGTGAACAATAGTATACATCTGCACTCTTTTATTTTGTATGGAATTGTCCTTATGAACAGCATAAGAGAGAAATGTATTATTAATGATCGAGTTGCCCTGCTTTAGTGTAACAGATTGACAATTCAGTTCTGGGATGATTCAATAAAGTAGACGTAGTGGACATCTTGGTGAGATACCTGAACATAAGACCAAGGACTGCACAGACAAGGACAAACATTGGAAACGCCTGTTGAGAAAGTTGCTGTTGTGATGTTATGTGCCCCACCGCAACCATGATTTCACTCACAGCCCCTTTTAATCTACCCCAAAAATTCAAGCAGGGGTAAAACTGCTCTTTAAAATAAGCCTTTTTTTACTAAACAGTCACTCTTATCCAGAGCTGAGCCTACAATGTATAAGCTATCCATTTATAAAGCTGAATATTTACAGAGGCAATTCAGGTTAAGTACCTTGGCTGAGGGTACAACATCAGGGGCCCAATTATGAGCAATTACCAGCCCTGCTTCTTTCCACTACACCACACTGCCTCTCTCAATTTTACAAATATAATTTAACACACATATTAGATTGAAAGTAATAGAGAAAATTGAAATTAATTAAAAGTTTTCAGGGAGCAGAAATGAATATAGAAATATTTGAATACAGACCCTAGGGATTTTGTTTAGTTCAATACGGCAAGAACCTACCGAATGAGTGGTCCAAACAAACACTTTCCTTGGGTTTTATCTGTTAGGGAACCTGCCCTGGTTGCCTTTTCACCTGTGTGGCTATGCAAGCCAGCCCGCCCTGATCCCAGGCTCCTTCTCCACGGCTTTCTGACGTAAGATCTGTTTGGTAAATGGCATCATTATAAGTATATTAAGGGGTCAGCCCAGTCAAGGCCTTATGCTTAAACAGGGCTAATTTCTGAATAATATTCTAATAGCTGTGCCCCCTCTTTAAAAAGTGCCAGATAAATCACTCCTGAAGGAGCTGTTAATAACTAAGTGGCAGGTGGCGGCGGTCTCCCTGCAGATCCTATTTGTCAACTTAAACGCTCCTGCCAGCAAACGCAAATGGTCGGCTGCCTCCTGACCCCCTGCTCTCCCTGCCCGATAATTTAACTGTATTTTATGCTGGGAAATTTCAGTATCTGTCAAAGCCGGTTACGCTGCAGTCCCAGACTGGCAATCTGGAATTGAGGAGAATTCCCAGGGTGGACAGAATAAATAAATAAATAAATAAATAAATAAATAAATAAATAGATAGATAAATAAATAAATAATCTAACATCTTTTCAGAAAGGGGAAAAAAGCAATGGTTACATCACCTGTATTTAATATATCATAACTATATTTTATGCTGGGAAATTTCAAGATCTGTCAATGCCAGTTATGTGCAGTCCCAGACTAGCAATCTAGAACTGAGGAGAATTCCCTGGGTGGACAGTAAATAAATAAATAAATAAATAAATAAATAATCCAACAGCTGTAGAGAAATGGAAAAAGAAATGGTGATATCACCCATATTTAATCATCAAAAACTAGGCAATGTGTGGACTAAGCAATGAGAGAGACGTATTGCCCCCTGAAACATATGCATCTTTTTAAGTCATTGCATTCATTGGCGCTGCTGTCAGCTCTAATGCAGATGTCTGATATTCTAAAAAACCGCTTTCCTGATCTAGTCTCATCCCTATTTCCATATGATAACCAGAACAGTCTAAAGAGGGATTTAATCACTGTACAGGATCATGCAAATTCAAAATGTCACACAGAACAAAATGCAACATTCAACACATGCGCATGCACACACGCACACAAACACACACACACACACACACACACACACACACACACACGCATGCACACACACTACTCAGAATCACAATAAAGATCCGACAGCTCAATCCAGCAGCGAGAAGGCACCTGCATCTAAATTAAATTTGATTCCAGAAATCAGCCGCAAAAATTATATATACATACAAAAATAAATAAAGAAATGAGTCTGAGCAGGACTGATTTAGAGTTGTATTGATCCTGCGGTGGCTCTGGTGGAGTTAATACCCAGGGCTGGGCCACGCGAAGGCTCCAGAGGACCATTTACCAAGTCTGTAAGAATGAATCGGCCCTGCCTCATTGTCAGACATAACAAAGCAGCCTGAAATACGAGACCGGATTGTACCTGTTTTCTATAGCCATGCTTTTTCATTAAAAGCCGCAATCCAGCAGCTGAGGCTCCATTACTCCACAATGTGCAGCAAAGACTACAAGGGCAAACATATGTGACCCACTTCTCCCCTTCAAATAATAAAAAAAAAAATAGATGGCTTTTAGCAACAGGTTTTAATGTAAATGGTTCAAATCCAGACAGGTTTGTACACATGTCTCCCTGCCCGTCTGCGCCGCCACCGTCGCGCACGCGGGAAGATTGGGATTGGACCGCGGGATTCCTTTCCCATAATGCCTCGGACCACTTTGTTCCCTCTCCTTTTGTTGCCTTTAATATTGAGGCTGTTTAATCTAAAAGAGACAGGCCCGCGCATCACACCAAGTTATGCCCGTCATTAATGGCCACATTCACATATCGGGCTGGGTTTCCTTTCCAAACAAGCCACGTCTGGCCTTTTTATCGGGAATGTCAATGCTATTATTGTTTGAACACCGTGGATGTGGGGTGGGCATAATATATTCTCATTTCAATGGAAAAGTGGCATTTACATATGCCTGGTAAATTTTATAAAATGCGGTTTTTCATTTATTTGCAGTGGCTTTGGTCACCGTTAGCTCTGTGGGTGTGCAGTGGTTCAAGGCCCACGTGACGGAGCGCACGGAGGAGTAATTACAGAGCAAAAGTTCAGCCGGAGAGCCTCGCCGTCACTCACTGCCCGACACAAGTGCCACTTGCTGGCCTCGAAATCCGGCGAAACAACAAACTTCTCTGTTTCAGTTTTGCTGAAGAGTGAGGTTAGGGACTTGCTTCAGCTAAAAAAATGAACCGGTTACATGGGCATGCTGCGCGCTACAGTTATGTTGTGTGCATTCCCCACGTTTTTTGTGGGATGTTACAGCACGGAATGTGCCAAGCAATCGACCATGATGGTCGACCTTGATGGTCACCTGGGCCTGTGAATGAACCTGAATGGGGGCTGACTTGGGGTGTCGGGAGAGGAGTGGACAATGAAAACTCCTTCGGCCTAAGCTGCTTCTGCATGCTCTAAAGAGGATTGGATTAAAGGGCCTATGTAGTGATGAAAAAAGACCCTTAACAAAGAGACCCCCCCCATGCGTGAGTCATGTTGCTCCTTCTTAAAACTTGCCTCTGGGGGTCTCGCTGGGGGGGTGACAGAATGCAACAGAATGTGAAAATCACTGTTCCACTGCAAAACCATGAGGAAAAAATGTGAAAATATTAATACGTTGGTGAAATATGATTAATATTACAATTCATTACATTTTAATTGTGATTTTAAATACAATCACGCCCATTTGGAAATGACACTAGATACCATAAAGACCCATTCATTCTCTGCATACGGCACATATAATTGTGCCCTCTAGTGGTAGAAGAGGTGACGGCAGCCTGTGCAGGGGCAACCAGAGTTGTTGGAGAAATGGCAACAGGCCCTCAGACGCACATAAAAACAGAAGTTGGAACTATTTTGTGGGGTCCTTTAAAACTAATCAGTCTCAGACACACTTTAAAAGTTTGTTGAGGCATAAACACTGTTTAAATTATGTATCTTATATATTTTAAATAAAATAAATGTGTGGCAGCATCCAGTAAGCACCAAAAAAAGTAGACATAAGGTCTGGTAAACTGTGCAGTTTTGGTGTTGGGAGCAGCAGCCATTTGACAGGGCTGTCGCCCTCCTACACAGTCAGGGCCTTTAAATGTTCCTGCAGATTTTTATAGCCTCGCGATGCAAGCAGCAGCCCCCACAGAGCAGCCTGTGCGTAACCGGAGTTTCAGTTAGACCCCTGCGGCTCTGCACGCGCACACGCGCGTGCACACACATGCACACGCGGGCGCACGCCAGCCCGACTGCGCCCAGACCACTCGCTGCCCCCGCCGCTCAGCGAGGGTCCCGGAACCTCACCTCTCCACGCGTCCCGGGGGTCCCGGGGATCGCCGGGGCGGTGGTTGGAGGGACCCTCCGTGCCGACGCTGTCTGGAAAAGGCGGTCTCTGCAGCCCCCTCGCAGTGCCCCCCCCGCCCCCCCCTCTAATAGACGCCGATTCATTAACTCAATGGGTTTGCAGTGTTTTGTCATTGGGGAGTCATTCCTGTAGTGTGTGTTTTTGCTCCAAAGAGGAAACCAGCATGTGGCTTGTGGGGGGGGGGGTGGATCGTGGTAGTGGTGGTTGGGGGTGGTCTGCCTCTTTCTCTCTTCTTTCCAGCTTCTTATTTTTCCCTTAATCTTACAGACTGTTCTTCAAAGACTGTGTCCTTCAGCAGAAGAGTTACCGCGCGGCGGCAAAGTACTCAGATCACAGGGCAGCCGACAGGGGAGCTGCCCTTTGTTTTGACTGTGTGTTATTACCCGGTGGGGGAATTCCAGCATCAAGCTTTCAGAACGTTAAAAATATCAGACAAGGTGACAAAAACAATAAGCATTTAAGTTGGTAGGCAGAGAGATGGAAACAGCTCTGGACAAGCTAAATGAAGGAGAGAGACAAAAAAAACGTAACCTTTTGCAGTTTTCACAGAAAGGGACTGACCCCCCTCCACCCCTCCCACCCCATCACCAAAAGACAAGGAATCCTGCACTGCTCGAGTGCTGTAAGGTCAAAGGGCAAGACTTAAAGTGGGAATTAGTTTATTGACACAATAAGACCTGGCAGTTTGTTTGATAGCCAGCCATCCCGTTTTAACCCCCTCCTCTGTTTTCCTCTCTATTTCACAGCTCCCAGGGGAGATGGACAGGACAGAGCATCTATCTGTGTGCTCACACAGGGCCCTGCCACGGTAAAAATGACCAGCCTCTCCCTAACATGCTGGAGTCGGGAGACGTATTGCCCCCCCGTGCCAAAACTGCCTGACTGTACGCACATGCGCCGGTCCCTGCTGTGCCAGTGCCACGCCAGGTGAGGTGGCATTTGTGCCAGGGCTCTTTCGAACCACGCTGGCCTCACCTCACCTGCTGCTCCAGGGTGTGGGGGGGGCGGTGCAAAGAGGAGGCCGGGTCCGGAGAGAGGTGCCCAGTGTTGTGGTGCCGGTGGCAGGCCGGCCCACACAGGCACAGAGAGAGGGCGGAGGGCAGATAGAGACAGGGGCAGACGGAGGACCGGGGCACTGAGGAGCCTGCAGCCTCCAGCTGGCAGGGCACCTAGCACTGCAGCAGAAGGGTGGGAGACAGAGAGAGATGGACACAGGGAAAGAGACTGAGGCGGAAGAGGGAGAGAAAGAGAGGAGGAGTGGGGAAGGGAAACAGTGAGAGTGGAAGGCGAGAAGGAGAGAAAGAAAGTGAAGAGGAGCAGAGAGAGGGGGAGAAGGAAGAAAAGGAGAAAAGAGCAGACAGAAATGAAGACGGGATATAGAAAGGAGGAGAAGGAATAGGGAGAGAGGTGAGGAGGGAGGAAAAGAAAGAGAGAGGGAGATGAAGAAGAAATAGAGAAAGGAGAAGATATAAGAGAGGGAAAGAGAGAGACATACGAGAGGGAAAGAGAGAGACATTGAGAGAGAGGCAATGTATCACACATCCATGCATCTCTAAGTCACATGTGCATTAATTCTCTGTACTAGTGTCCTCTGACCCCCAGCAGAACTTTGCTTCAGCCCTGAACGCTTTGGAATAATGCTGTTAGTAGCAGCTGGTTAATAATTGAAAGGACCTGCAGTGGAAGGGATTGATCTGTCCAATCAGCAACATTTACACCGGGTAATTACACCGGTACAGTGCAAACCACTTTCATAAGCAGCAATGTGTTCTTTGTCTAATTAACACATTGAGGAAGAAGGGCTTAAGAGTGTAGATTTGCTTTTTTTTTCTTTAAATAAAAAGCACACATCGTACGATTGATCTTGTCTGAGGTAGTGTTCCAGGAAGCAGGTCCAGGTCAGGTAACATGAGGTGTTGACAGGACAGGCATTGCAGACAAGCATCTCTTCAATAAACTCAATCAGAGCCTGTTCCTACAAACACAGGCTGGACATGGTTATGTCAAAACTGATATATTAAGGGACATAGTACAGTATATTAAATTGAAAATAAAGTTATTTAACAATGCTGTCTGTCCATACCAAAGACAGCTCTACTTTTAATGCACTTCAAAGATGTTAGATGCAATGTAATGTAATGCAACAGAATTTATTCCAAAATTTCAGACTTCATGCAAAAGTCTGTACTTTTGCAGGGTCATGCAAAAGTACAGAAAATTCTCCAGGTGTAACTTAAGTAGAGTAAATGTATGGGTAAAACTGAAGTCAAAGTGCTGTTTATTAATGCATGACAAAAATCTGAAGACATAACGATATTGACTTAATTCAAAAAGGGATCTTCTGAATGTATTTAAAGTTTCAGCTCCAGTCCTCGACGTCCCAGGACCCCGGTAACGCCCTGTACCTCTCTCCTCTCAAACGGGTCAATGACAAGTGGCTCGCATGCCAGGACCGTGGCCGGTAATTAGAATTCAGGGGCTATCCCCTGGCCTTTGGGCAGTGGCGTGATTGCGGCTGTGACGCCCGTCTGACGGTCAGGACAGGACGAGACCAGATACAGCTGTGACAGCCCATTATCAGTGTGTCCAGCGGCAGCCTAACGGGTGCAATGCACTGCCTCTAACGCGGCTCCTGGTCCCAGATCCACTCCCCACACCTCCACAACCCCCTCCCCACCCCCCACCCCCACCCCACCTGCTTTGGCTCCTTGATGAATGCCTATGCAGGCCAATCAATCGGGCGATCAATCAGGGGTTGACTGGCGAATCCGCCGATCAATGGGGCTCTTGTTTCTGGAACTAGAAAACGCCATAATGGCTTTGGCACTTAATTATGTTGTTAATTGCTGAGTTACACTTTCCGCGGCTGTCCTTTTCCGAACAGGTCTGTAATTGAGAACGGCTGCCCTCTCACGTCTCCCGGTGCTACGGTTATTATCAGAGCTCGGGAAAATGAAGACAGGCGGCAGGCTGTTCGCACTCCTCTTCGTGCGCACACAGGTCTCATCGGCTTTTCTGAGCATATATCGAGAATTTTTAAAAAAAAAATATATGCTAATGAACGCAAACAGGTTACTTAACGGTAAAGAGAGCAAAATTACATAAAACAAGGGAAAGCCTTATGATTTCAATGCTCTAATACCGAATGCAGCTGTTTACCTCCAAGACATTACTAAGTGTTTATAAATTGAAGGTGAACGACCTTTTTGTTATTACACAAAAAAGCAATTAAGACAGCACTCCAGTGATCTATAGCCTCCGGCTGCCAAAGCAGGGAGAGCTATTAAATGTCTATAACCTCTTCTAGGTGAAATTCCAGTAAATTAACTATCGAGCAAAAGAAAAAAAAAAAAGCTTATTTCAAGCAGTAGCATTAATATGCACGCAAATACATTTTTCGCCCTATATTTCCGGACCGGTAAAGGCACTCACTCATTGAATACCACAGAGCACTGTGTACGTGGAGGGGACACAGCTGAGCGTGTTCCATTTGGCTCCGACAGGAGCTGAAACTCAGGAAATCCTGGGCTGCCTGAAATTCCAGTCATGAAATGGCCATCATCATATTCAAGTACTGTAAGAGCCAGGGTCAAACGCTGCATGGCGATTTTGCCTCCTCTACGAGCCATAAAGCACACAATGGAGCAGGAGAAAGTGTAAGAAAAGTGTCGTCTTTTTCCACGGAAGAGCGACCTCACTTTGAAAACTTGCCATGGCACTTCACAGTGATGGCAAGAGGGAGGAAGAAAAAAAAAAGAAATGGAAGGAATTTGCAATTATTTATTTAGGTTTAAGCTGCGTGCTCTGCACTGTAAGAGGATTCCAGCTTGGCTTGGCTTCCGCACAGAGCTGAGCTATCTGGCAATAAATGGAATGGATGTTTGCTCTGCACTTGAACACATGGAGAGTCAGAGCTATTTGATCTCTCCATCAGACAGTGCAACATTCTGAAGCGCATTTTATTGCATGACACTTGGTGCACAGCCTGGATTCAGTTTCTATGCTCGTATTAAAGTGAGCGTAGGAGATTTGAGATTGACTCTTTCAATTCACAAATGATAAAACCTCATCTGAATTACCGTGCTCTCAAGATTTTGTAATTCTGTCCTGCTCTACCAGCAGAAAAGGCTGTGTGTGGGATGGGGCCGAGAATTCATAAGAGGGACGTCTTACATGACAACATGAACGTACTGGAGAACAGCTGAGAAAATACAATCACATCAAAAACAGAGGAAGCTGCGCCAAAACAGCAAAAATTATCAGGTTAACTATGCTTACATGGTGAGATTTTAAAACAAGAAAAACAAAAACAAAACAACTTAGAAACATTTTCAGCAGAGAGAATAGGATTGTGTAATGTGATGACGGAAAAAGCGACTGGATTTTCTTTATTCCATTTTCCCTCAACCCTGCAGTAGAAAACACTGGACACAAACAGTCCCTAAATAACCAGCCATTACACCTCACTTTAATTTTGTTTGCGCAAACACAGTGTAAAAAAAAAAAAACCCACAAAGAACAAAAAAAAAAAAATGTTCCCTCCATCTGTTGATGCTATTAAGCGTAATTTTCCCTTGTGCCTAATGATCCATTGTGTCGGCTGTGAGTGTGTGTGAGTGCGCGCGTGTGTGTGTACGGGTCTGCATTTAGGCAATGAATGGCCAGTGTCTAGTGGGAAGCTCTCCCCCACTTTAACCCCCTTGTTCCTGGGTAAAGCGAAAGCCGAGGGGGGCACCGCAGGCCCTGACACTGCCACGGGTGCCTGGGGGGACACAGCCTCCGAAAAACGGCCACTTCAACAAGAGGCACACGTCCACCCCCCCCAAAGCCCCCTTTCTCTCTCCAGCACTCCAAGCAACTGTGCCTTGTTTTTTTATTTTCCCGGGGACCACATGGGGTATTGTATTATTGTGCGCGAGTTTACCGAGGCCCCGGTTCATGCTGAGCCCCCCAGCACAGTCAATAATTAAACAATATGCACGCAGCCTGGCGACTAGCGGGACGGCCGCGCTCTTCCTCCACGGCCAGGACTGACAGCGACGATTAGAGGGAGGATGCCCAGCAGCCCCCGCTGCTTTCAGGGGAACACCAAGAAGAGCGCCCACACATTCCACACAGACCTGAGCATTAGCAAACACCATCTATAATTACCCGCTCAACTGATTTGGTAAGCAGTGTCCAAACAGAGAGAAATAGACACTTTTTTTTACATCCACCACCACCACCCCCCAAAGAGAAAGATTGTGTCTGACTGCAAAGTACAAGTACATTAAAAAAATATGTGCCACATATCATGTATCATGCAAAATTAATACATTTTTAGATATCACCACAAATGCACAATCACACATAGGCACATAATAATATATTCCACAACTACGGCATGGATGGTAATGTTTCTCTATAAAAACTGCTTTATGAATACGGATCTTCTGTTTCACCTACCACTTCTATGTTCATGAATACAAACTGATCTAGCACTAATGTACTATAATCATGTAATAATGTTGTAATAATGTTGTAAATAATAAGGTATATTTGTTTACATTAAAAAGGAGAGGAAATAGTTCACCAAATAAAATATTTAAAAGAAAGCTGGATATGTAGGTTTTTTGCATTTAAACATGCAAAATACCCCAGTGCATGTTACAAATGTGTACATATATTTACATTAAGTTAATATGCATTATACATTTACATATGCATATATATATAGTATATGATTTATATGCAAATGGACATTATCATGTGCCATTAGGGTGCACAGAGTGAAACTGTAGGAGAAAAGCAAACGGCCAAGAAAAGAGAGGAAAAAGCGAAGGAAACAACAACACAAAAAAGACAAAACTGCAAAGCAACGTCTGCGTCCCTCCATTCCGCGAACAGGCTTGCCATTGATTAAAACAGCAAGGTGTACAATAAAGGCAAGCCAAAGTGCTGGCTCCATATGGCCCCCGGAGCCCGAGGGCGGGCGTCGGCAATGGGGGCCCCGCGCATCGTCTCCCCCCCCTCGCTCTCTCCTCTCCCCGGGTCCCCAGATGGTGAAAACACCATTTATACCCCTCTGCCTCGCCACCACAATGGGCCCTTGGCCTCGGTTCAACCGTTTACTCCAGTAATTAACAGCACCAATACCACAACAATTACGGCCCTGATCTTAACAGAGCCCACACCATGAATTAGGGGAGGGGGGGAGCTAATAGCTGGGAGCTATACTGGGGGAACTGCAGGCCGCAAGATGTGTACATCAGAATAAAATAAAAGGGGGGAAAACAGCGTGCTCACAAGACACAATGATTACCTTGTAATTAGTTTACACAAAGCTCCCTATTTACCGGCAAAACACAGTAATTAACGCGTGACAGAAAATCAAAGGCTACTTTGTAAGTGTATGAAAAATTAACACTGCAGGCCCAAAGCTGTAGATACTGATTACAAGCATATTAAATCAATGCATTGCATTGCTAACTGCTAAGCACACACGAGTTGTTTTTGAGGGGGGCGCTGAATTAATAGAGACAAACACAGAGGATTATATGAAATTCAGCAGACAATATCACACAAAATACTCCACTCTTTAACTAGTATTGTACTGTACCTCTCAGCAGGACTCATTTCAGAGAACCCACTCAGAAGTGATGACAGACACAGCAGATCAAAGCTGGATCTGCTCTGATTGAGCTTTGAATCCCCTTAATTCCTCTCTCCACGGAAAACAAATAGCATTGTGCATGCTCACCCATGTGCCCAGCCTTAGTGCTGTCACATTACATAAACTCTCAACATTTCAGCTTTGACTGTGACACAAAACACAGAATAAGATGTAAATCTCAAACCATAATCGAATCACCAGCTTTTGGGCTGAGGATGGAATATTGTCCCAGGTTAGGGCCTCTTCTGTGTGTTTCCATAACGTGAGGGTTTGCACCCACTCAAGAGCACAGTCGACGAATGCACACTTTAAATCCAATAGCATTGATGTGTTTGTTCTCCACAAACAAACAACACTGCTGTGCTAAACAGCAGCGAAGCTTCCAGGTGTTGCTGGATTTTTCTGCCATCGACAAATACACTGCGGACACGTGGCGGGTTCAAAACAGAAGCCGAGAAGGCGCAAGGATCCCCCGTGCTAAGCATTGATTAGAACCCAGTCACAAGAGCTGGCTGGATGGTAATCCTGTTTCCTGGGTGTGTGTGTGATGGACTGCCCTCCAGACACCATCTGAGTGTGAGGCACTGCAGAACAGCCAGGCCAAAGCCACTTAGCACACGGACGCAGTGAGGGCCAAACACCCATGGAACACTGCAACATCACCGTAATGTTACCTTGTAATATCCACCCCTGTAACATCTACACTCAGAGAGCTGGATCCTTGGGGGGGGGGAACTAAAACTAACCCAACATGTACTGTGATGGGCCTAATATAGATGGTCAGAGAAGATACAGTATGAGGGTATAAAGTTATTATGTACATAATATGCATTCTGTACAACACCGGTGTAAAGTGCGACTGATTTCTGTAGCCCCAGAGGCAGTGTGAGTGACAGGTGTCAATCTCCTGACCTGGGACCAGGTCTTCCTCCCGTGATCGTCTCCACAGTGGCTCTCCTGCTGGGCCCAGGTGTAGCAGCTCATGTGGGACACTTCACGGTATGCAGTGCCCCGCCAGCCGAGCTCACTGTCCATCTTAAAGACCCAGTGCCGCACCTCTATGCTGTCTGTCATCTGCCTGGCAAGAGCTGTGAGAATGAATGAAGGATGAGAATGGAAGCAGAGAGTTGATGGTAATTACAGTATGGTGGGGAAGATTACGAGCCTACTAGCATACTATGCAATGAGGCTGTATACTCAGAGCTCAGGCTGTATACACATCTGTCGGATGTGATGAATTCAGTAAATTAAGTGCATGGCTGGAAAAGCAACAAGAACATTGAAACATACAGTCAGAAATGAACACATGAATCTACATATATTAAATTAACAATATGAGTCACTCAGTGAATCGAGTACAAGCTAAAGTCTTCTACATTAATTACTTCTTTAAAAAATGAACACTGCGACACAGACCACAGTAACTCCCTCACCTCTACCAAGTTAAGTGTCTCACCTGGTTCTGTGAAACTCAAACAGAACAGTACTTCAGTTGCAGTTTCGCACTGACCTTTGGGGTGGTGTGGATGATGTTACACTGTCCATGGGGGCTGTGAATCCCCAACATTGGGATAGACCCTCCAGCCCCCACACTTGGACCACTGCAGAATCAGGTCCCAACACAGACGCCACCAACTAATCTGCATGGGTCACCCCATACCTACCCCCCCCCCAGACAACATCAGCCCATTTGCCCCACAGTCAGGAGTGGGAGTGAGACCCGGCTGCCCTTGCGTGGAGAGGCACAGGCCGTGGGCCCACAAGTGGAGGGACCTCCGCAAGTCGGATCCTGAGAGGAGAATTTTTCCTGTCCCTTTCAGGACCCTTCCCAGACTCTCATTTATTATGTTGTACACACAAGTTACATTATTAATAGCCAAATGGGTAGTGACCTATCCTGTAGTCGAGCAGTTTTAAATGGATATAAGCTGCTGGAGGGAGGCTGCCTGATCCTTCACGTCTTTAGCATGTCGGCAATGAGCTCCTTGGGAATACGACTAATTACTCCACATCTGTATTTATTTGATCCACACGGAATTATCCTTCTGTCACTCGCAAAAGATGCTGCCAGCCGCGGTTAACAGCGATTCATCTCTGTGACACTCCTGGCGTAGTTTAACATCAAAGCAGCTAGAAAATCAATAGGAAAAAAAAATGAAGAAGAAGAAAGAGAAGAAAAAGAGGAACTCTCTCCCTCTCTCTCCTGCCATTTCTGCTGCTCTGAGGAAACTGCCCGCATAAAACACGAGGCCATAAATAAAGCCGTCTCTCTTTTGCGCTCCCACTTTCTGAATCAGTCACAATATCGATACACTGTTAATAAAGCGGCTAGATTGAAGATACACGTCACTCCGCTTGGCTGCCCAGTTTTTCTCCTTTTTTTCAGGGGGTTGGGGGGTGAGGGGTAGAAAAGCTGGTATTAGATATTGAATTGTGCTACATATGTGACATTTATTTTATGTGACTGATCGGCAGAATTAATAGACTCTATTGAAAGTAACTGCTTGGTTGCCATTGGAATTTCAATCTTTAATAATAATATTACTAGCAATGAATAATCCGTACAATATACTCACACAAAGTTTTTTTTTCAGAAGGATTTAGGAACTAAATAAAGAACATAAACATTTTGTAAAAATCTTCTCACCTGACATTTATACTGGAGTGACATTGTAGGAGAAGAAAAAACTAACCTTATTAAACATACTTGTTATACAGTGCAGTGTAGTGCAGTAAGTGCATGCCTCAGTTGTTGTAAAATGAGACTCCTCTGCTGCCCCCCACAGTACACTTGATGAACTACAGAAACATCCATAATATATTACATTCTGAATGGTAACATGCTGCTTTGATCAGCAGCAGTGTATAAGCCTCCAAGGGCATTAGAACAATGATCAGATCACATTATTCTTGTAATTATTATTGTTAATATCATTAATATTTAACCACAGCAGTCTGTAGTTCTGAAAGGATACAGCAGAGCATTGTTGAGTGAATCTCTCTATTGTGTAACAACATGTTTGAGTACGTGAGAGACTTCCTCACTGGGAAGAGCTCCAGGGCTTCTGGCATAAGGAGGGTGATATTCTTGGTAAAAGGGATGCCTAAGAGTCTGGAGCAATACTGAACAAGGTTCTTGCAGAACCATTCTGGGGACACATAGATCACCTCAACGCTCTCATCTGGACATACAGAAGCACATTGCTACACCAGAAACACAGAGTAACACAAACTACATGCCACAAACAGCTTTTATTTGTTCCAATTAGTCTTGGAAAACGTCTGCACTAAATGGCACAGCAGTGCGATGGAAAAATATCAAGTGTCCTCCTGTTTTGTTCAGTACTGAAGAAATATCTTAAAATACATCAGGTGGTGCCTCAAATCCTCCCCCCTCCTAGAAAGTTTTTTAAAAATTAGCATATACTCTAACTGAATGGGAAATGGAACTGGTAAAGCATTGGATTTAAGTGCATCTACCTTTTCTTTTAATAATTGCAACAAAGAAGAAAAAGTTGTACATTAAAGATTTTCACAGAGCTGAAGGACGTGTTTTAAGCTTGTTCCTTGAATAAAAAAGTACTGCCATGTATTACAGCAATATGGTAATGAACTGCCTGATCTGAATGTGGACCTTTTCTAAGAATAATTTGAACAATTAATTGAGGCCCAAGCGCCAAGTAATACTCCAGTAACACTGGTGCAAAACAGATTAATTAGTTGCAACCTTTTCATCTTGTAGATGGTGTGGTAAGCTGGATGGAAAACAGGCAGGTGTAGGAAGCAAAAAAAAAGACTACATCCTGGGGTGAACACTAGGTGATTACAGGGTAGACACACAGACACAGACACAGACACACACACACACACACACACACACACACACACACACACACACACACTTACACACACAATCTAGGTATCATGCTTTTGGATTGTGGGAGGACATGGTCAGACCTCAAAGAAGTCAATACAGAAAGAGGGAGAACACATTATCTCTACACCTGACAGGACCAGGTTCAAATCCTTTACCTTCGAGCTGGGAGGTGACAGCTATCTGCTACCATGCTGCCTAAATGCGTGTGAGCATTGTATAACCTGTTCAGCAATATATCAAAGCTTGCACCTCCTGCTATGTAAAGGGTGTAGAGTGTAAAAGGTCAGAACGCCCTGTTGTTCAGAAGCTGACATGAAGTTGAGGCACGTAAGCAGGACAATGTTCCACTGCTGATAAACAGTCCATCCTTCAAAGTGGATGTACAGGCATTCATTCTCTGGAATCAGTTAGTCTGTCCCCAGACGGCAATGGTGATTAATCATAAAACAGTCTTTCTTCAGAACCAAGCTGGTTTCCCATGAACACAAAATACTTAATTCAAAAAAGCCTATCTCAGGATCAATAACCAGTCAATATTCAATCAGAGGACTACCAGTTACACAGTCTTTAATAGGCTTAACGAGAGTCATCATTCCTATGTTAGTAAGCGACTTGCTGTTATCACCATTAAAATAAATGGGATCATTTGATATCAGAATGACCACTGATCAAAAACTGATCAAAAAAACACCAAAGCCAAATGGCTTACAGAAATGGCATGTTGGATCCAGATTAGTAAACAGTTGTAAACATTGCTGCGTTCAGCACATTTGAAGGCAAGCACCTTGAAGTGTAAAAGCTAGCTGGTAAGAATAAAAAAAGAGGTTTAAAAATGGCACAGGACAAAGAAGATGCAGCGTTCGGCAGAATGTGTATGTTCAGCGTGACTGTGTGTGTGTGTGTGTGTGTGTGTGTGTGTGTGTGTGTGTGTGTGTGTGTGTGTGTGCGTGCGCGTGTGTGTGCTCTCATGTCTGACAGTGAACAGAAGGGGGATTCAAGCACACCTACCTTGCACATCGTTCAGCCGGCCCATCTGCAAGTTCTGCTCGATATCCAGGTGCTTCAGGCTGCATCTCTGGGGATGAAAGCACCCTAAGCCACACACAGCAGTGAGTTAGCCCACACTGACACTCACTATGCACACAGCAGTGAGTTAGCCCACACTGACACTCACTATGCACACAGCAGTGAGTTAGCCCACACTGACACTCACTATGCACACAGCAGTGAGTTAGCCCACACTGACACTCACTGTGCACACAGCAGTGAGTTAGCCCACACTGACACTCACTATGCACACAGCAGTGAGCTAGCACACACTGACACTCACTGTGCACACAACACTGAGCTAGCACACACTGACACTCACTGTGCACACAGCAGTGAGCTAGCACACACTGACACTCACTATGCACAGAGCACTGAGCTAGCACACACTGACACTCACTGTGCACACAACACTGAGCTAGCACACACTGACACTCACTGTGCACAGAGCACTGAGCTAGCACACACTGACACTCACTGTGCACACAGCACTGAGCTAGCACACACTGACACTCACTATGCACACAGCACTGAGCTAACACACACTGACACTCACTATGCACAGAGCACTGACCTAGCACACACTGACACTCACTGTGCACAGAGCACTGAGCTAGCACACACTGACACTCACTGTGCACACAGCACTGAGCTAGCACACACTGACACTCACTATGCACACAGAACACTGAGCTAGCACACACTGACACTCACTATGCACACAGAACACTGAGCTAGCACACACTGACACTCACTGTGCACACAGCACTGAGCTAGCACACACTGACACTCACTATGCACACAGAACACTGAGCTAGCACACACTGACACTCACTGTGCACACAGCACTGAGCTAGCACACACTGACACTCACTATGCACACAGAACACTGAGCTAGCACACACTGACACTCACTGTGCACACAGCACTGAGCTAGCACACACTGACACTCACTGTGCACACAGAACACTGAGCTAGCACACACTGACACTCACTATGCACACAGAACACTGAGCTAGCACACACTGACACTCACTATGCACACAGAACACTGAGCTAGCACACACAGACCCGCACTGCACACAGTTCACTGGGTTACACCATGTGGACTCTCACTGTCCACAGAGCATTGGGTTAGATAATATAAACCCCTTATCCTCTGCCAGAGCATGAACTGAAACTGCGGCTAATGGCCCACTTTATTTTTACACGGCACTTTTCAGGGCACGCGAGCTAGCTTCAGGTGTTAAACCTCCCTCATGCCCCTGCACCAAGAGGGCAACAAATGCTATGGGCAGAGTCAGGGCCAGTGTCATGTGGGTTCTTAGGGGTGCACCCCCAGACGGACCTCAGTGCACCCCCAGTTGTCTCCTTATATCCCAATGTCTACATAGTACTTATTACTTTTTTTTTTTAAGATATGACGTTTTGTGCCCCCCCCCGTATTGAAAGTGCACCCCCTCTGTATTTTCCACAGGCAGAGTTATTAGATTAGGCAATATTGGGAATTTCTTTTACAGAAACACAGTGCAATCACCATTTTTTCAGCCATAGGCAAATTAGCAAGGTTGCATATTACTAAAAGTAAACAGGCAAAAACAAACATGCACCAAACTGCCATATGCTGCTTTTTTGTGAATGCAACATTAGGAGGTGTGAGAGTTCTCTCTGGGTAAGATGCTGGGGAAACATCAGGGCTTCCTGGCTTTCTTCTTAAGTTCTTTTTCCATAGTTCCTGGTCCCTGGCCCCATGTGAATAAATGGCTACAGATCCTCGCCACACAGACCAGTGGATTAACTCTCACAGATCCACACTTCCCACAGAGAAATGGATTAGCCTGCACACACTGCACTAATGCAATTTATCGCACACAGACACATTTAGAATAATTTCATATTCAAATCTTCTAGTGTTCCCAAAATCAAACATTCAAATAATCAAAACCTGCCTCCCTAAGAAGGTGTGCACAATTGTACACAATTCCAGCAATTCCAGCAATGTAAATTATGATTCTGCATTCGCTTACATTTTCAAGCAGGAAAATGTGACACAAGGATTCTCATACTTGCAAAAAATATGGTGAATGAACAAGCAATGCTGAAGAGGGAAACATTTGCATATATTAAGAAAGGAAACAAACATATTTGTGCAAGTTGCAAAACATATCTGCTGGCAACAAAAAACACCATTGAACAAACAATTGCTGATTGCAATACTGAATTAAATAAGAAAAACAAAAAGAGCATAACATTAATTAAGAAATACACCACTACCTAAAGACACACCAAAGAAAAACTAGCTTGGTTTCATTAACATTAACAAAATGCATTTATCAATTTTTGCATCTCTTAAATTCTTTTTTGAAACAGCCACTAAATGTTTCTTTTCACTCATAATGAGCATAATTCAATTCCACGGGTTCCATAACCTTGACAGTCTGACAGGCCAGACAAGAGCGAGCCTAACTTCAGTAGAATTCCATGAAAACAGGTGAGCATTCTGTAAGTGTAATGGAATGGTAATGGAACTGGAAATGTGCGGGGGAGAAAAAAAAGGGCTGTTTAATCCTCATGTCGTCAGTGCATCCCGGCTCTGCAGAAACCTGTCAGCTCCCAGACGCTCAGCATCAGATCTGAAATTACTGTTAATTCCATAGAGCTACCTCTCGGCATGCGAGACGTCCCTCTCATGTGGAGGAGAGCCCTTCCTGAGACTAATTTACTCGCTCGGCGCATATGTATTTTTTTAAAGAATTCTGAGAAAAATGCTCAGTGTTAAGTATTCATCATTAATTATAGCCATCATCAGTATTTTTTTTTCAAAAGGTGTAAGCCTTTAGAGTTATTTGACTTTTGAAGCAGTTGACGTGTATCACTCCCAAACCTTATTGGATACAATTGGACAGGTTTGGACAGTATTATTAAAATAAATGATAGATAGATATATGTATGTGTTGACAGAAATTAATATGTTGACAAAATAAATAAATAAATAAAGTTTCTGTATTTTTATATATTTATTTATTTATGCACTTTTGTCTGCATACATTTAGGTAAATATTCACTGATATTTATATTGCGTTATAAAAGGCATAAGCATCCATAGAGCAGACCATTTTGGTTTAATAATTATCACTGCTGTGAAATATAGCCAACACGTAGCTAACTTTACACCAACAAACGTTTTTTGATGTTGGGATTGGCCTCTAATGCATTCACCCCTGTCTTGAAAAGTGTTGAGAGAGTGTTGAGAGGTCCCTGTGCAAAATATTTCCCTCTTGCAATAACAATCAATACATCTCAGGATGTATTACTTGCAGTAACTCCTCCTGTCCTTGTAATGATTTGCATAAATATAAAGCGATTATCCTATAATCGCATATGCATGAAGCCACACAAGCGGTCTGCACACAAGAAGAGATAAAAATCCTGTTCCTTATCTGAAATGCATTTAATGTGTGGTTAATAGATACCATCAGACAAAAATCATCAGTTTGAGGTACTGCAAAGGCTTTTTAGATAGAAGCCTTAGGCTACCCTGCATTAATATTAATGACAAAAAATACAACTTGGGTTTTTGTTAATTTTTGACCAAGCAAAATGCATTTGAATAGTAATCTAAATAATCAATAAGTGATTTCATAGTAAAGTGTTCAAATAATGAAATATTCCGCCTAAACCTGTCTATACACAAAGCCCTATGCTCACCACAATGGACTTACACACTGACACGCACTAGAAACACTGCACAAAACTTTCACACAAACGCTGCATGCCATGCACCTCACTGTTCTAACGATATACAAAGCTCTGCGTTAGTTATCAACACACACAAAACACTATATTACCGACATAAAGACCAACCACACAAACAGTAACGAGTATGCTTACACAGAAGCTCATATTACACTCTCTCCTCTGGCTCTACACATGGACATACTCCACATACATGGAGTTGGCCAGTGGCAGTGTCTACCTACAGTATGTTGGACAGGTAACTCTTTTATTTAAGTAACCCTTTTATTTAAGTAACTCTTTTATTTAAGTAATTCTTTTATTTATTTATTTTTATGAAGGGTCAATGATATGTCAGTGAATAACAAAGTCTGAGAATCCAAGTACACATTATACAAGCAGACATAATAGGGAACCGCCATTTACTTCAGACAGCTACATGGACAAAAAAAATGAAATGGTAAACTTAACTTATAATTATGTCAAGAAAAAAAGTGCCACTTGCTTAGCTAGCAGCCTTCCTCAAAATTAAGGACAAAGTGCATTGCAGTTAGATTTAATTGGGTGGCTTGAGTCTCTTATGTGCTCTTATGTACTATACTTATGTACTAACCAAGTCCATTGGGCAGACAAAGACATAACACAGACAGTCATAAGGAGAGTTACTGCTTCATCAGGTACATTAAACCCATTCGCCATTATAATAAAAAAAAAAACAATAAAAGCAGGCCTACGTCTTTCCAAAGTGACTGAAGGGAAAGTACACCTCTCCCTCTCTCTCTCTCTCTCTCTCTCTCTCTCTCTCTCTCTCTGAGTAAACAGGCCCGCGCTACGCTAATGACAAAAAGGGCGCAATCAGAAGTTAAGTTGAGTCTAATTAAGTCTGGGAGCATACCCGTGGCCCCCGCGCGAGCAAGATCCTGTGACTGCGGCAGGTAACATCGCCCCGCCATTAGCGCTGCTCCGTGTCGAGGCGACGCCAGATAAACAAACAGCAGACACTAATAAATGAATTATGAATGTGCTTTGGTTTCGAGACCTCCGAGCTCGGGGAGGATCTGCTGCTTGAAATTCATAAATGTAATTAAATAATTAAATTAGCACTAATTAACATGAAAGTGTTGATTATTTAAGCGCAAAAAAAGGAAGGGGAGAGAAGAAAAAAAAAAAACACTATTCAACTTCTTAATTATTCTTGTTCACACAGCATTTCCTTTCACTCAGCCGCCCTAAGTGCAAATAAAGCATCCCATCTGCTTGTAATTAGATCTAAATAATTTCAGACGATGTAGCTTATCATTTTGACTGCACATTTGATTAAAGCCAGTGTGGGAGCCTTGGTGCTTTGGATTTACCTAATAGGGGTTCTATGGGTTACCCAGCCCCTGACATTGGCACACATGCGCACACACACACACACACACACACACACACACACACACACACACACACACACACAAACACACACACACACACACACAAAAACATAACACACAAACACAAACACAAGCACACACACACACACACACACACACACACACACACACACACACACACACACACACACACCAAAAAAGATAACGAAAATCAGACAGGATGAAGAGGCAAATATGTGCACATAAAAATAGTGGGTAGTAAAAATCCCCGATCCTTTATAGTTCATTTCCTATAAATGAAAGGGAATTACGATGAACCACCGGCGCCTGCATCTGAAGCGTCCCAGCATAACGACTTTTCATTTGCTTAATCTCCAAATTAAATGGCGTTTGAAGCGAGAGGCTCTTTTTTTTCCGCGGTATTATTACTCTCATCATCTCGAGAACATTTTCCTGCCGAGACCAATTTGAATAAGACAAGAGGGCCCTCCCTGAACTCAATAAAGGAGCTGTAATGTGTGGGTTAATGGTGGTGTCTGATGGATCTGCAGGCAGGGGGAGAGGACTACCTAATGACGGGATGTGGATTACAGTCCTCCTGGAAGACCTGATGTGTTTCCAGTTGGCTGCCAGATGCTGGAAATCAAGACGAACATTGATCAGTGACAGGACAGCACGCGCATTCATCAAGTCGCAAGATTAAAAAAAAATGAGAAAGAAGAAAAAAACACGAATCAAGCTTGTCTCTCTCTTGCTTTAACAGGAACAAACCAAGCATAAATTATATTAATTAAATTAATTACATACTTAGAAGCATCTTCCCCCAATTAATTAAATTAGCCATGTACATGATGCTACTGGCAGGAGAAGATTAGGGGGTTTAATTAACAGAATATGAATGTTTAAAGCACAAACACACACACACACTCACACACACACAAACACACACACACACACAGAGTGAAGGCAAACATAACGAAGTTGTGAGCACTAATTAAAAGGCTGCCTGCATTCATAAAGATGCTACCAAAAAAGATGACAGCACTGACAAGACCATACTGTTTGTGTTCCATTATTTTCAAACAAGTGAGAGCTGACACAGGGAAATGATGCTCTCTGGCTACGTTGCCGTATGAATGATCTTTACGCCGCCACGCTGCATATTAACAAATACACACAAGTACATATTTGATTTGAAGGTCTCTACAGAGGTTGATGTTCTCACTTCTGAAATAGCAATGATGACCAAAAAAAAAAAAAAAAGCAATTGAAATAAAGCAAACTTATGGCATGAGAGAACCCATAAAGCTGTGTTTCGCGGTGGAGGGCTGCCCGTATATCTCGGTGAAAAGGGGGGATTTTATGGGAGGCTGAGGGAGCAGGGGCAGGAGCTGTGTGCCTAGCGAAGCGCAGAGACATAGACGCCACTCGGCGTGACAGCTGCCGGGCTGCGCTCACCTCTGGCCCGCCGCAGAAATTCTCCAGGTGTCGGAGGCGTGACGCCTGCGGGGCCTTTCTGACGCGGCCCATCTAAGCGTGCGTCGGCCGGGAGGTGGCGACGCCCCCACCTCCCCCCCCCCGGCCGCCCCGGTTTGCGGCACCGGCGGAGCAGGGGAGTAGGCCGTGCGGGCTCCGTGGTTGTCCCCGGCAGCCCTTGGACCTTGATCATCACCTCTGCGCCTCCCACCTGCCTTGTAGCGTCGGCCTGGGCGGGGTTACTGGGTCCCGCGCCTCCTCTTAGCTCCCCGAGACGGACAGCAGCCGGTCCGCGGTTCC
Organism: Megalops atlanticus; assembly: GCA_019176425.1. Taxonomy (NCBI): domain Eukaryota; kingdom Metazoa; phylum Chordata; class Actinopteri; order Elopiformes; family Megalopidae; genus Megalops; species Megalops atlanticus. The sequence continues at coordinate 7,360,226 of CM032881.1, forward strand.
GCCCGAGACCAGTTCCCCACTCTGTTGTAGCCCCGGGGCCCCGGGGCCCCTCTTACTCCCTAAAAATGCCTTTCTGGGTGCTGCAGTGCCCAGCGGTGGGAGAGGCTGCAGAGATGCAGCAGGCTGTCTGCAACATAGGGGGCGCCACTGAGCAGTGATTGAGTGTGTCTCAGTCCACTGCTCCACTCTGCTGCTCACTCTTCGTATTGCATGTCAGCTACCCAGGACATCCTATATAAGTTCTTTTCACATTCCTGCAGCTGAAAATAGAACCACAATAAAATTGCCTTTACTGTACAAATACCAAAAAAAGGCATCTAACCTCTGACATAAAAATGAATTACAGACAACCCCTAGAGCCCCCAATGTGATGCCCATCCCTGCACTTTACGGGAAAAGTACCACCCGACCTGTGCCCTCTTACCAGCCTCATAATAACAGCTGATGCAGACAACAGTGCAGCACACTGTCATTATTCTCCTTTGATCATCATGAAACCGCATAACCGTTGGCTATTTTGTCTCGCTTCGCCATGCGTCCCTTGTATTCACAAAAACATAAAACAGCTGGCAGAGGCAGATAGAGGACTTCGCTACATGACAAGAGAACAAGTGCCTTTAGGGCCCATTATGTTTCAGCTGTCCATATTTTGTTCCCCAGAACAAAGACTGCGTGCATCATACCAATACATATTAATGGGAAAAACGCTGGATTGGCGGATCTTTCGCAACGAGAAAACCGTCCTAAATATCACTTGCGTCTCGAAAGAGGGGTTGAGCGGTAACCATGTGGAATACATCAACAGACATTTGTCCCTCTCTCCTGACATCTTGTGTAGATCCTCCCTTCCCAGCATTTTGTTATATTGTTCAGCATTGTGTCAGCCTCAAGAGTCAGGTCTTTCTCCTATGGCATTCATGTATACATTCATTATTTTACAGGATGACCCTGGCTGCTTAACCCTAACTAACTACGTACAATAGTCTTAGATAAGCCCTTAAGGCTGCCGCTGTTGCCATCGTTGCAGATGCATGGGACATTAAGAGACTAGAGGTCAAAGGTCAACAGTGGTCAATCCACTTGGAGTAAGGAATTGATTTTTAATTTAAACAATAGCTAAGAGACAGACTGTGGAGTCAAGGTGACCAATGAATGCATGTCACAAATTCATAGAGTCATAAAGCTGTGCTGTGGTGGCAAAGTATGCTGTGCAAGCAAGCCATGTTCCGTTTCAACAATCAAATTTTCAGGAGAATGCAGATGCTGACCCTGGCCCCAAAAATTTCCCTTCTAAAATGTGATTTGTTAAAACATTAACACGTTAATTGCTCTGGCCAAACATGCAACAACAACATTATCAGTGCTGCCAGAAAAAGTAAAATGATTTCAAACCATGCTGCATGAATAAGGGAATATATATGAAAAGCAGAGGCCAGGCAGCTGAGGTGCAGTGGGGTACGTGGGGACGGGGGTGAGCTATAGCCCTGCTCTCAGAGGTCCTGGAGGGGGCTGAAGGAGGGGGGTGCGGGTGGGCCAAAATGGTTGTTGTTCATGCCCTGCTTTGCCATGAAGCAGGATTGGATCTTTACTCCAGGTGCTTGAAGGGCCACTTTCTGGTCTATGGATATCACCCCCAGTCGCACTGGCAGGAGACCATTAATGACATGCGCATACACAGTGCACACACACAGGCACACACAAACACACTCTCACACACACACACCAATACACACACCCAGACACAAACAAAGTTGTCTGCCTTTAATTCAGACAGGAACAGGTGTCAATTGCCATGTGCATTTGCTCTCTCTCTCTCTCTGTAGATTCACTGCTTCAAATACAGATGACATGACGATGGGGGCTTAGGACAAAAAGCCCGTCTTAAAAAAAAAAAGCGGGGGAATGAGAGCACTGTTCTCAGATTAGCTTGTTTCCCTAAATCCTGGCAAAAGGAAGGTGCGTTTAATGGCATGTGTGCTGTAGCAATCAGCTCACAACAGGATGCCTGATTGCCACTGAGGGCAGGCTATTGTGAATGGGTCCCCTCGCCAAGCCCTCAAACATCAGGAGAATTTCCAAGCAGAGATGTTTTTCTTCCTGCCCAACCAAGCATTTTCAGTGCTCGGAGACAGTGCCAGTAAGTGAGTTTAGCCTTTTGTAAGTCTGTGAGTACAGGTTGTGCTACTCTATTATGTCCAAACTGAAATGTAAAGGCTGTATTAGTGTACACATGCTGGTGGTTTAGTGTACAAAGGCTGGCGTATTTAAACTTTTAGGACATGCAAAATGGTATACACAGACTTTATTAGTGTATATAGGCTGCTTGGCACTGATTATGTTAGTATATATAGAAGGGCACCATGTTAGTGCTTAGACACTGATAGGAACAGACTGTGCTCATGCATAAAGGGTGGAGTGTATAGGATGTGTTAGTGTATGTAAGTCCTATTTCAGTTCTAAATAAAAATGGAAATATAAAAGGATTTAATGATTGCACAGATTTCCTAAAAAATGTAAAACCTAGGCTCTCAAACGCCTTTGCCCCAATATTGTTGAAGAGTTTATATTGCTAATTTGTTCTAAATGCAGTCACCCATGGTCACGCAGCTACTAGCTTTTAATCCTGAAATAAAACACATTGCACCTCAGGGAAAATGTTTTGCATGCCCCTAGCTCAATAGCTGGCTATCAATATGTAATATCCCTGCTGATATCCGTAATCACTTCCGTGAAGACTAAGTAGCTAATTATCTCCATTTCTCAAAATGCGGGGATTTATCGGGTCGATAAGGAATCCAATAAACCCAATTTGAAATGAAATGTTCACGGCCGTTTCAAAACCGGAGACGCAAGAGTAATCACCATTCCCCTCAAGTTCTAATTGTGCATGTGAACAGAGCGGCAGTCTGAGCCGGTGTGTGCGGTGCTGACCCGTCTTGGCAGGGTTCACGCTGTGTGGGGGTGGGGGGGCTTGGCCTGGCACTGCTCTGGGAGTCTGAGCCACACACACATCCACTGCCAAGGGAAACAACCTTCTCCACCGGGCTGCCAATGCCTGTAACAAGCATACAGTCTCAAGCTCGCGCGAGTGAAAGGGCGGGTGAATGAGTGTGACTGCGCATGAACATGTCCGACCTCCGTTCCCATTGTCTGCGTACAGGTTGGGAACTTGGGATACAGGAACCGGGTTGCTTCAGAGCAGGCCCTGCACCATGGGGGTGCTTAGGGGTGCATTGCACCCCCAGACGGACCTCAGTGCACCCCCAGTTGTCTCCTCATCTCCCAATGTCTACATAACATTTATGACTTTTTGTGCCCCCCACCCCCTTTGGATTGCAGTTGCACCCCTCTGTGTTTTTACCTGGTGCCACGCCCGCTGCAGAGACTGGCAGACAGAGGTGACAGGTCTGCCCCCGCTACACGTGACAGGTGACTCTCTGAACCTGGAGAGCAGAAAACAAGAAGGTCACCGCTTTGGATGCAGACCAAAGTGAGAGCAGGTTTCCTCCTGCAACTTCCAGCTTCCTTCCTGTTCATTGGGCTGCATACTCTAAACATTTGTGACCGAGAGCAATGCATCTCAAGTATAGGTAATCTACACACCTGCCCATCTACTCATTAAGATCTGAATCCCCTCATTAAAAAAATCTGCGATTTTCATTTAACTTCATGACATGCTGTAGGAAAACGGCCTCATTCTGTTTATAGGTCATTGTCGGCTCAAGAACCACACACGAGGGACACAAAGCAAAATGGTCAGAATGGAAGCTGATCCTGCAATGTGGAAATCGGTGAGCGGAGGTCTGTGTCCCCAGCACTGCAGGTCCCAGGTCAGCAAGGGGACACAGGGGGTAGGGGTCCGAAGGTCAAAATATTAACCTGCTGCCCTGCCTCACCACGACCTGCCTTCAGGGCCCTATCACTGTCGGTCCACCACTGGAAATAACAGCACTACTTGTGTGTTCGATTGCTTGCACAAGTAGAATGCTATTAGTTCTGGGTCACTGGCCGGATTTTTTCTTCACAACAAACTTTTTATGAAGCAGGGAGACGACCATCCATTAATCAGAGTAGTGGCAGCTTGTGGATGTCAGTAAATATGTGTTTTTTTTTTTTTGCTTGTGCGTGTGTGTGTGCGGTTGTGAGTGCATGATTACAACTAACAGATTTTCTGCATTCATTAAAGTGTGTGAGAGCTGAGACACAGCAGCTAATGACATTGTAAACTGGCCAATAAGCTCCTTCCCCGCAGCTATCAATCACAAATTGGCATGGTTCTGGTCAGTTATGGTTGGAGGACAATTTCGGTATTTGCTACATTTTTCTCTGTGGTTTCTTCCAGTTGGACTGATCTGGGGTCTGATTGCTCTGACAGTATTCTTTCGTGTCCACTCTCAGCTACAGTAATTAACCCCCCCGCCACCTCCGCCACACCACATTAGTTTTCATCCCCACAAATTTATTTGTGAATCCATCAGATGGTCTGTGTATTTGGAAACCCCAGCCAGCTGCGGAGCAACTGTTTACAACTCATCTCTGGTTTGACAAGGAAAGTGTAAATCGCAAAAGAGTAAAGTGTTTAAAAGTGTGTCCGTACTGTTACTATACTGCTACAAAATGTGTTTCATCTGACCTTATTGACCTAATTTCATACCATGTATCATTTGTTCCATGTAGGCAGGCATTTTCTAACATATAGTTGGAAATATGTTCATTTCCAGGCAGTACTTAAAATGCCCCTCTTTGTTACATATTCAAAGAAATAATTTCTTATTTTAACACGGAAACAAAGAATGCATAATTTGCCTATTTCTCCATGTACTCTACTAACACAAGTTCCAAGACAGCAGTCATATCAATGCTGAAAGGAATGTAATGCTATGACCTTGGTATGACATTCCACAGTATTCCTCTTTTTATGAAGGATTTTCTGCTCTGGAGGACCAGTGACAATAGTATGAATACACACATGACAGCATGACAGCAAAACTGTCCAGGACAAAGCCGTACACCTTCACATATTGGCTGGAGCACCCAGCCTCCCCACAGTTGAATTAAAGGGCAAAATTTGCACAGAACAGTGCACCACCAGCACAGTCTCTTAAACTGAAGAGCCGAGCACATGCAAAGCAAACCTGATATTTTTTCCTGCTGGTCTCAAAATCCTTCCCCTGATTTTTTTTTTTTTTTTTTTCAGGCTGCTGAGCTCTGTAAAGAAACAGAGGCACTTGCCAGTTGCCAGCTTTTTCTGTTTTTGTTGTCTTTTTTTTTTTTTTTTTTTTGAAGGCACACATCTGTTTTAGGCAGCGCTGAAATAAGAAAAAAAAAAACAAAAAAAAACATAAGATGACAAAAATGAAAAAAAAAAAGTTAAAGTTGTCCCCCGGTACAGAAGGCAGCCGAAAAGAATAGCTGACTGATGCCGTGGAGCTGGTGAGGCAGCGGGCAGACGGCCAGTGGGTGCCAGTTGGGGAAGCGTGCACCCATCCTATTGGCATTCAGGGCCAGGTACCCACTCCTGTCCTGAGACAGCTGTAAACCAGCAGCCCATGGCATAGCAATCAGGCGCCGGCTCCCTTTGAAGAATGCTGATATCTTGCAATCTGCAGCTCTGCGAAGCCCGGCAGCCGGCTCTCGCTTCGCCCCGCATAAGGGACTGACAGCCCCGGACCCATTCCTCATGACAGGCGCGGGAGACGGGGGAGAGGGGACGAGAATGCGCAGGAGGAAAAAAAAAAAAAAAAAAAGAACCCTGAAACAAATGGCGACCTTTGGAAAGATTAATTTGTTTACCAACAAATGTTCTCGCTGTCATGGGCACGCTGGCTGACCTTCATGTCCCGATCGCCAGGTTGTGAGGATGCTGACTGTAGTCATCTGTTAACTTAAACTTCTCCCATCACTCTCCCCCACCGCAGGTGACAGCCACCGGCAGCTCATTTGCCGGGTTTCAGACAACGGACGGCACCACAGATTTCAGTCCATCGTCTTATAATAACGTCCAATTCGTCTCAGTTAGCTGTAATAATTCCTGTAATAATTCCTAATCAAATCTCCTCGCTAGGATGAACAAGCCTCTATTGATGTGCTACACTCAGCTAAGTGGAAGGAGCAGGAAGTCGATATACTGTGATAGAAAAATTCATACACACAGTAAGCTTACACAATGGGAATGGTGTGCCAATAACATGGCCACAGGCTTGCAAACCCAATAATCCCTCAAGTGTGGTGCAAACTTCACACTTAATCCAACTGAGGCAGTACTGCAATCATTTCCTTTCACACTGTACTCTATCAATCAAAGCCCATTTTTGCTATTGAAAAAAGTGGATTGTACAAATTCAGTTTTTTATTTACTGCAGACAAAAAATGAAGCAGTACTCTTAGCAAATTATTTTAGAAGATATGATTCTTTTTTTAGTCTGATTAATAGACTTGCACAATGTGTTTAAAGAATTTCCCAAATCCCAAATCAAGCTTTTATGAAATTTCAGCTCTGCATAGCTGTAAGTAGTAAAAGAAAACATCCATCATTGACTACGATTAACCACACTTTTTTAAAACAAGAAAATAATCAAAGAAAACACACATACACACACTCGTGCACGCACACACACACACACACACCAACGCAGTTCCCAGTTTGGTTTGTCATGTGTCATGTGTCATGTTCCAGCTGTTGCAATTTAGAGTAAATACATCAGTGAATATCTGTTTTTTGGTGGGGAGAGCATGTTAGATTTTTCGGTGCATCAACATTTTTATTTAAAAAATGTTAAATAGCCTCTTTTTTATTTTAAATATACATTTCAATACATTATTTTTTTTCATGTCCATACTGGTTCATACCATGTGTGTCATGTGGCTGACAACTGCTAAAAATTCACTGTGCTTAGTTATTGGAAATTCCAGTGCATGCCAATGTCTTTTGACTGGCCATTGTAAACATACACTATATACTGCCAGTCTGTTGCAGTCTCTTTCAAAATCCATCCTTAAGAGGGCTCTGCCAAAACTCATTTGTGTGTTTTCATTTTAGTGCCCCAGACCAATTACAGATATAGGCAAAAGAATCAACATCTTCATCTGCTGAGAGATGGGAATAAAGCAACCCATATTAAAGATAATTGTGTGCAATATCACATGTTAGCATGCTGTCCAATGGTCGCCATGAGCAGCCATGATAACAGGCATTTTACTGAGAGTACACAACCTTATTAAGGTGCAGCAATAATGTATAGTTACAAACAGTATTGAACTGCCAGAGGTGAAAAACAACTGCCACCGCCATACGTGTCTAAATGAGGGTACACACAGACAGCATGGTGTTGGTTAGTGGTACACATAGGCAGAGGGAGTTTTGGGATGGTGAGTCCATGCATGATACAAGCAAGGAGGGTGTCTTTCTGGTGGTGAATACAGAAGCAGGAAGGCTACTTTTGGGTTGTACTTACTGCAATACCTGTTTTGTTGCATAGCTCTGGGAGCTCAGTTCATTACAGCTCTCTTCCTACGGAGATCTGGGTTAAAGAGGAGATGCATAGGCAGTGCCGCCTTTGCCTTGTGCTAAATTAGAAAGTAACAGCACTGAAGGGAAGGGAAATCAATTCAAAAGACCTGTCCATTAAGGCAAATCTCTTTCACAATTTTCAGGAACCTTAAAGAATGTGCTATATCTGTTATAGGGTTGATGACAGTCCATCAAAATCATATACTTGCTTGTCAGAGGATTTTTTTTCCAGGATAACTCACATAATGTACATTTATGCAGCTGGATATTATTTTCAGGAATTCAGATTTAACACTTAAAACAGGAGTATCCCACCTGACATTTGAACCTATGGCCATCTGGTCACAAGCCCCATTTCCTCACCACACCTCTGACCTGCCATCTATTCCCAGGTGAGGAAGGCTGTGAGCAGGTGAGGCAGACACAGCAAGCCCTCTCCGGGGCAGCTTGAATGTGATGCTCTGCAAAAAGAGGCCTCCGTCAGTATATTCAATCCGTCACACTTCATACACTGTGCTAGTGTGTTAGTAGCACACTCACACAGCGCTATCATCTCTGACACAGAGCATGCCTGGCACAGCCACACAGAAATGAAATGAAACAGTGTGACAGAAATGAGGAAAAAAAAAAAACATAAATTGGATAATCAAGGACAGAATCCAGCAAAGGCTCGATTTATTGTGACACAATATTAATAAGTGCAGTCTGTATGCATTTCTGTTCATTTTGCAAAACCTGACCTGAGTACAATTTTTCAACTCTGTTGAACACCACTAGCTGTCCTAGAGCAGGTTTAATGGGTCATACAATGCCACAACCTGAATTTCATTTTGTTTCATTAAGGTGACCTGCTGCACTTCATTGATGCCACAGTCCAGCTGTATGTCCCCTTACATTCTGCTATCTCGAAAGCCGTCTTTTCCTCAAGGTCTCCTGTGAAGGGAAGGATCAGCACCTCTTTGTTCAACGTCTTCAAATATTCTTCAGCGCGCCTCTGCAAATACATATTCATCAGAGCACAACAGACGGTAGACCTCAATTTAGCAGGGAACCATATGTAAGGTGCCACAAATATACAGTGACAGACAACAAGATTAAATTTTCAAACATGACAGCAGAAAGCAATTACACTGCTACACAGCAAAAAAAAGAAAAAAGACCGTGTCAGGGACATCAAGACATATAAAGCCATACCATCACAGAGGACTCATCTTTGATTACACTGGTTATACACATAAGTGTCTGCAGCAGAGTTCTTCGAATACTTTGTATGTATGACTTCATAAACAATGGGAAAAAATCCCTTCATTCAGGTCTGTCATTACACATGAGCTATGAGAGACGGAATAAAATTACAGTCTCGACCCCGATGCCAGTCGCTGTCATGCAAATAGAAATGTCCAAGACCTGGAGGTCTCTCCATACAGACCAACCCACACTTCAGCATGATTCCACTCAGAACTATCCCTTTTGAATGATGAGTCTACCCTTGCATAGCTCTCTCAGTTCTTCTTGTGTCTAAGCTCCGGAGAACTGGGCAGAGAAAAATGTGCAATACTATTATTTAAAAAATATTTAATAATTTAATATTAACTCTATACTGAATTTCAAATTATCAAACCCCACTCGGGTGCATACAGTTGAGTTGAAAGTTCTGATGATAAAACCAGGGACGGAGTGGGACTCCACTGCCCCATTAAACCAAATCTTTGTTACGGTGCATAACAGCTGAAAATTGATCTGTATTCCTATTTAGAAATTCAGAAATAACATTTTATTTCATGTAGCTATTTATATTCTTTCTTATTTGCTATTTATATATATATTCTTATTTGTTTCATGTAACCAGCATTTCAGTGCTGATCCAAATAATCAGTTGCTCTTCTACTGTAAGCTAATACTTCAAAACAGAATATTTATTCTAACCCATGAGGAAAAAAATATCTTTAACTTTCAGAATGAAATGACGATGCTGTAATATCTTACATAACTTCAGGAAAATGTTTATCATTCTTTAAAATTCTTTAACCACATGCTTAACAATATAATAATCATGAGTTTTACGGAAAAAACGTTAAAATGTCTATAGATCTCGAATAAAAACGCTATTCTTATTTGTACAAAATCTTAAAACCAACGACAGTAAAAAGAACATTTCCCAAAGCTGTACTTTCCATCGGATTCCCATATCAAGCGTTTGCTGTATTTCACATTTTATTCACCTGGCCATAGCAACAAGATACAGATAACCGTATCTACATAAACAAGACGCCGACCCTGTCATTTCCCCATTTCTCTTTCTACTCGAAAGTATAGCTAACTTAGCAAACTACCTAGCTGCATTATTATGCATTTTGGTCTTTCCTAGACTTTATCGAATATACTGCTTTACTGTGCGACCATTTGCCATCTTTTTACCACTGCAATTTTTTAATGAGACGCAATTGCTAACACCCAATTAGTTCTGAAAGCTAACAAGCCTGCTAACGGTGTAGTTAAGGGGGCGGTGACGTCAGTCAGCGTCACACGGAAGTGATTCCCCGGCTGTGGGTTAGAGTGTAAAAGGTCCGCCTTGCCTGTGTGGCTATGTTATCCCAGAGGGAATAAAGAATATTTGGTTTGCAGTTTACAATTGACAGCCTAGAAACATGTCAGCCTCCCAGGAAGACGAAATGACAACAGTGCCGTGTGCCGTTATCACCAGCTGTGATCCTGGGTTTAAGGAGGAAGAGTTAGTTAAACGTAAGTAGCTAACCAGCAATGTATTGTTAGTCTGTAGCTTAGGTAGCCACTTAGCCAGCTAGCCTGCTAGCTAGAAAGACTAGGGTCTGCTAGCTAACTAACGTTAGCTAAGTTGTCTGCACTTACCAGCAGCTGCAGTGCCAGTTGCTAACTTGCTCTTGCTTGAAATCTAAACAGAAACGGAATGGTTTTAAAATTTAGGTAACTAGGATAGCTAACAACCAACGCAGCTGTGAGTTTAAAATAGCTTGCTAGTTAGCTTGCTGGATGCATGTTATCAGAATCCGCTACAGCAGGCTAAATAGCTTAGTTAGCTAGCTTGCTACCAAACATTAATGATTATTGTATCTCTAACGGCAAACAATTTGTCATGCATTCGCTACAGCTAGCTTGCTAGCTTGGTAAATCTCACTATTCTGGCATGAAATTCAGTTGTTTAATAACCAAGGGAAATTCAGAAGGATAGTTAGCTAGACTAGCTAGCTAAATACATGAAAGTGTTTGTCTTGTGACTTGTGTGAGCTGGCTAATTTTTACTTTGACTTGTAAGCGAGTAAGATATCCAGCAGGTGGCAGTGTTATGTTGAAGTTCATAGGTACTGCGTCTGTTGGAAATTAAGCTTACCTAATTATATACATCGTTCACATCAGATAGCGTTTAATATTTATATCATGAAACCGTGCGCTTAAATATTTGCCTAAATTTAGGGCATGACCAGTGGTGGTGTTCTTTTTTTATAAATTCAAAACTAGAATGAATCAGGCTGGATTCTAATATTTGGGTTATGCAGTTTCTGCTGTTTTTTAGAGGAGTGTTAGAGGATAGCATGACCAGGTGGTTTGCGTTTCCCGTAACCCCCGTGTCCTTGTTTTTCGTTTGTGTTAAAGCTGTGGGGAAACAGTATGAGTTTAATTAAAATTTTGAGAATTCAGTATTAGAACACTCCATCCTCTTTGTCTGGGAGTGTTTTTTCAAGAACACTATAATGTCAAGGTTTTTTTCTTTCCCAGCCTTGAAAACGTCAGGTTTTCCATCCAGCCAGGAATACAGTGAAAGAGACAATGACAATACTGGGTTTGAGAAAGTGAAGGTGGTGGGAACAATAGAAAACTGGAAAAAAGAATAGTGAGTAATAATGATATCCATATGGAGCATGAAACTGGAAGTTCCTGGCTGAAAGTGAATCCGCTTTTGTGGTGTTCATCCCACATTATTGAGGCGGCAACACTTTAGAAAGCACTCATCAGCAGACAACAAAGTGTCTGTTTTCCCTTCCTTTGATAAAACTATCTGGTTGCCACGTCAATCTTAACAGGGCCGGCCATTTTTGGTACTGGCATGGAGTAGCAAACAGTCAAAGGCAGGAACTGTGATTACTAACCCATGAAAGTAAGAGGCAAAGGAAAATAAGTGCTTAACAAAAAGCCAATCAAAGAGCTGTCTCCACAGGGAGACAGGGCCAGGGTTGGAGTGGTATCTTTACAGGCTCTGTCCCATTTTTTGTAATGCTTCTTTACGCATTTCCCCCGTCTGCCACCCAGTTTGGAATTGCCAGCTGTACAGTATGCTCATCTCACAGCGGAAAGCTCCGCACTGAACCGCAGGCTTAGCGAGTCCAATCCTGTGATACACACTCATGCCACCTATTGCTGACATCTCCACCCCTGTCCCCAGCAGAACAAAGCCGTTTGTTTCTGGCACTGCGGGCTCCCGGTCATCGCAAGCCAATGACAAAACTTGTTTCGAACCCAGGCTCTGTCTGCACTCTGAGCGAGCTCTTCAAGTGCCTTAGCCAAGCAGGAGCTTGGCACCGCCCCTTAAGACTATCTACTAATCCTCTCCTCTTTACTTGAGGAAAACCAGATGTCAGCTGCCTGCACACACAAAACTTGGCCTCCATCGCCAGACTTCTGTCCCCCTCTGTCCATGCCATAAGCATAAATACAACCAGACTGTCCACTGTGACCCAGTATCGTGGAAGAACAGTGCAAACCATACAAAAAGAGATGTCTGACTCATCTGTCTATTTTAATGGGGTGGTTGTTGTTCTTTTTTTCCACTCACAGTCAGCAGGTTGTTGTGTTGTGACACAAATATGGTGACACCACCCTGATGTCACTGGTGGCCCACTGCATTTCCTGTTTATCTGTGAGTGTGTGGGTCAGTGAAGTTGTGCCAGAGGCAACAATCTTTATCTTTATTTCTGTGATCAGAATGGAAGTAACAGCAGAATAATTTCAGTGTATGTAAAAACAAAGAATAAACAAGGACAAGGAAGACAATTGTATGAACATGAGGTTTGACCATGAGGAGCAACTAAGATCAGATAGTGATGAAATAAAAGAACTCCAAGATCCAAACAGAACATTAGCTGTGATGGAAGCAAACTAATTTATAGATGTCAATGCCAATGTCTCTCATTTCAGAGATCCTCGGTGGAGGGTTGTTGCCTGAGCCCTCCCAACAGCAGGGGGCAGTAAGATGGTATCCCTGGAACATCGATAATAAGTACTACACAGCGAACGTCAGTCTCTGTGTGGTACCCAGTACGTTCCAGATGACCAATGAGATTGCACAGACAATGCAGGCCTTCATTGTATTCTTCGACAGCGCTGTGGTGAGTTAAAGGTGTGTGAGGTATCTTGTGTGCCTACTGCTGAAGTGCATTTTCACTTAACCCCCTTGTGTCCTGTGTCTCTCAGTCTGGAGGCCTGGACCGGGTTAACTCCTGGCTGCCTGTAGTAGAGGACCTGCTTCCAGAGGTGCTGATCTTGGTGTGTGACCATGTGTGTGACAGTGGTGAGTGCTAACCTCACCCTTTTTGGCCGAGTGACAGTGCACAGAAGGCTGTGGCGTTACAGCGTGTGTCACAGTTCCGATGCGATATGTGGCATGCTGGTGTTACGGGACTGACTGTCGGTGTGTTACGGAGGTGATGTGCTGATCAGTGCGGTTACCTTTCAGGAGTCAGCAGACCGCAAGCACACCAGTGGTGTCTGAGTCATGGCTTTGAACTGGTGGAGCTAAATCCGCAAGATCTGCCGGACGAGGATGGTGAGAGAAAGAGACCGAATTCCAAACAGCGAGTGCATTCAACAAGTTTCGCCCTATGCTGTACCCTTACTCTAAACACAGGGTAATATTCTCTCTTTCTATGTACCTACACAGACGATTTCCCAGAATCGACCGGGGTGAAGAGGATTGTCCAGGCACTCAATGCCAATGTTTGGTCAAGTGCGGAGATGAAGGATGGTAGGGTGGTGTTGCTTTACTGTGCCATTCTAGGGAACTGTTTGTACAGGGCACATTCCCACATTATCGTCATTTAGCAGACACTCTTACCCAGAGCAACTTACACAGGTTACAACTTTTCCATATTATCCATTTTTACAGCTGGATATTTACTGAGGCAATTCTGGGTGATATACCTTCCCATGGCTTTAACAGCAGTGCCCCAGCGGGGAATCAAACCAGCGACCTTTTGGTCACAAGCCCTGCTAGCCCTTTTGGTTACCGCTATGCTACACTGCTGCCAAATCAGTAGCAAATTAACATTGACAGTATTTTTTCTTGTCAGTTTGGGCTTGTTTTATTTATTGTCAATGCTGTGTTTATATCTCTTCATTTTAAAGTATGCAGGTTGGCTGGAACAGTGAGCTCAGTGAATGGCATGTGCCAGCATGATGATTTAAATGTCAGTGAATCTATGCTGTATCTGTGCATCAGAAAAAGCCTGTTCCAATCTCCAAATTTCACAGCCAGAAATATGTCGAGTCCCTGTGTGATAGACAGTTTTACAGTCTAATAAATGGTAACACACAAACTGCTGGGAGCAGGAGTTTTATAGGACACACAAACCACGACTTGCATTCTTAGTCAACCAGAATTTCTTGGTCATATAAGCCCATCTGACACATTTTGTTCTTGTTCGTCAGTTGGAAAGGCACTCTAGGCCCCCTCACCTTCCAGGCTGACTGCTGCGCATTCCTGTTCTGACTCAGAGTGCGCTCTGACAGCCGCCAGCTCCCGGACCTGGCAACGAGGCTTCAAAAACCACAGAAACGAATGGAGCTATCAAGTGTTGTCATCTACTTACTAATTTAAACCAATCGCAGTGTTCTGCCATGGAATGCAAAGACATTTTATTGCTTGGTACAAGTCAGTATGAACCAATTAACAGCTCATTGACTGCTCCATCTATTAAATGGTTCATGAAGACTCCCTGTCCTATCACTAGTTATGCCCGCTGTTACATAGCTCAACATCTAGCAGCTTCTCTGTGTTGAAAGCATTCTGAAAAAGTTGTTTTCTGGCCATTTTTTTCCTTTCATTTCAGCTGAAACTGTATTGTTTGATGCAATTTTAAACCTTCTCTTTTTGTTTCTGTCTGACAGAGCACAACCAAGGGTTTGGCCTGATGAGTCGCCTGGTGGCATCCCGACACAACAACCCCCGACCTAGCCATGATTCATCTGTAAGCATCTTACCTCTGGAACTGATTAATCCCCACAAACCTTATCCTGAGTAGGATTCATCCAACCATAGTTGATACATATTTACAGCCTTAAATATACAGTGGTCTCAATGTATGATGTACAGTGTTCTATGTCACTGCTGTGCCAGACATTATAAATATTGAATACTAATAATGTGCTGATAACACACAAATACACCCATACTTGTGTGTTGAAACATTACAAATGAGTCAGTGGAGGCTGCCAACAGCTTACTGCTGCTGGTTTGATGCTGACCTGTTGATATTTTAGTTATATGAATAGTTTTACAGACTTTCTTGTATTGATCTGTTTTATGGGAGCACACTTTAACAGGATGAGTCTAGTAGCTTTACTGAATTACCTGGTTCTGTCTTGTCTGTGGCAGTCCTCCTACCTTCCAGGAGAGGGTGCAGAGAACAGCTCTGGTGCAGACAGGACCGAGACCGCAGTGAATAGCGAATCACAGGGGGATACACATGTGGGTGAGTGTGCTCCGATTATTCCAAACCACTGTAATTTCCCATCATGCTGTTGGACTCTAATTTAAGTGGGCAGAGTAGAGTGTGACACAGGACTGAAACTGCATGATAGGAAGAATGTTGCCTGCCCTATACTAGTTTGGGGGGCGGCAGTGTAATGTAGCGGTGAAGGAGCAGGACCGGTAACTGAAAGGTTGCCAGTTCAAGTCCCCACGGGGGCACTGCTGCTGTACTGTTGGGTAAGGTACTTAGCCCACAACTGCCCCGGTAAATGTCCAGCTGTGTAAATGGATAACATTGTAAAAACCTGTAATTGATGTAAGTCGCTCTGGATAAAAGCATCTGCTAAATGCCAACAATGTAATGTAAATGTAAAGTAGTTTTTGGGAAACCCTTAAAACCTAGCTGGTGGTGAAAATGGAAAATATGGTGATCCATAACTGTAGTCTGCAGGTATCAACAGTGACTTGTATGTCTGTCCATTCTCAGATCCCACGATAGACCTGGACATCCAGGAGCTGGCCAGTCTCACCATCGGGGATACCGACGTGGAGAACTTCGAGCACCTCTGCACCAAACTGAAACAAATGAAGGGTACAGATTCAGCAGGCAGAGATTCCATTTATGGGGGATGGATCTGTGAATCTATTCTCATGTCATTTCCTGGAGTAACTGATTATATGTACTGTGGTTTATGGTGTGCATTTCTATTGGGAAGGTTGTAGGGTCACGACGTTTGAATGATGTGGTCAGGTCATGCAGTACCAGTCAAAAGTTGGGACACTTTTTATTTATTTATTTTTACTGTTTTCACATTTTAGAATAATAGTAAAGACATCAAAAGTATGAAATAACACAAATGGAATTATGCAGTTACCAAAAAAGTGTTATAAACAATTCAAAATTATCTTTCAGATAATTTTAGATTCTTCAAAATAGCCAAAAAATATAAAAAAAAATTTTTTTTTTTTTTTGGAGAGAAATGCACATATAGGCATCAACTTCACTATTTATGTTTGTCTAAGAAACAAATTTTAAGCATTTCAGCGTAAGTCTTTAGATTAAAATGTCCTTAAATGCATGTTTCCCATAATTTAATGGGGTGTGTCCAAACTTTTGTCTGGTGCTGTGTGTGACGATCATATGCTGAAGAGCAGAGCAGTTAAGGCCTAGGCCTAGCTCCAGCAGAAACACTGCTACATGAGTGAAATTTGTGAGCTTCCTCTGAAGGAAAATGTCCAGCCTAAGAAATAAGTAACAGTTTACACAGACCTGCTTATAGAGTTGTGGGCAAAGTCTCCTTTCCAATGTACCCTCCCTCTCCCTCCCCAGATAAAGCCTCCACACTGCCTCATGAGCAGAGGAAGGAACATGCAGAAAAGGTAAGAATGTCCGCTGTAATAAATAGTGAAAATTTGGGAAGAGAAACAGGTGTCCAGCTGTTCACTGTATAACCGCAAACCGGTTAAAAAGACCATTCTGGAGACGGTTGATGATTCACTGGCTACCGTTTTCCTGGTTTGAGGCCAAAACCAGTTTTTATGGCCCAGATTAAGGAGCAGTGTAGAATACTGTGTGCCTCAATGCAAAGAAATCTGTTCTGCAAAGTTTGGTTAAGAGTCTGAAATAATTTTTGGTGTTTCTGGCTACACAAGTCATAAAGTAGTGACTGACTGATACAAGCATGATTGTTAAGTGTTCGGGTTTTATGGAGGGTTTGGTTAGCTCTTCTTTACATTACATGACAAGTGTTATGTGCCCCTCAGGTTGCCAAAGCTTTCTGGATGGCTATTGGGGGTGACCAGGAGGAGATTGAAGGAATTTCATCAGGCGATGAAAGTTAAGGTGTAGTTCACACCGCCCAAGCTGATGCACCCACGCCATCCCTCCACCTCTCCCATCAGTGGGTCGGCACCCAGCCGATTCATTCTCCTCGGACCCCCACTGGGTGCGTAACATCCAGGCACTGCATTTTTTTTCACTGTCAGTGATTTGAAGAGAACCCATGATTGCAGTGGCCTCAGAGAAAAGTATTGCATTTGGAAATGGTTCCATGTGGTTTGTTTTCTCGCCTGGGCATCTGTAGACCATCTCCCCCCGGCATTGTTTTCACACTACAGAACTAGGATGGGAAAGTCGCACCTTATCAATCCGTTGTGTGACAAATGCCTTTTGATCCCTGTGTCTAATTAAAATGTTAAGTCATTCATGAAATCTTGCCTATGTCAAAACTGTCCTGTAATCGATTAAAAAAAAAAATGTGAAAATGTTACTTATGCCATGCAAGAATAAAAACAACAGAAAAGTACTTTTCCCACAGTGTGGCATATTGCATTTCATAGGGAGAGACGCGTGCCCGCAGAAGTATGCGCTTTGGAACTTTAATTACCCGAGCTAAATCTTTTTCTCACACCTCTGGAAGCTCATTTTTGGCCAGATTTCCGTCTCGGGAGTTTGTCTGGCTCCTTCGTCACAGAGCTCAGGCGGCATGCGGGGGTGAGTGAAGTGGTTTCTGGGACTGACGGCAGGTAAGCGGGCCCTCCTTCGCCCGCGGGCCCTGGAACAAAGGCCGCCTTCATATCTTGAGAACCGAGCTGCGCATCGCAGCGCAGACGGCGGCTGGTTTGCATTACCCTGTAACCTAGCAATGCTGAAACACCGGAGAGTGAAGCGCAAGCTGCTACAGGGCCTGTAATTATGTGACTGGTTCTGTCTGCGTGGGGGGGTTTAAAGCCATGAAACAAAGAGCAGCAGCCTCCTCTTACAGCTGATATAAAAAGTAGCCACAGCTCTGTGGTT
The DNA here is from genome assembly GCA_019176425.1 of Megalops atlanticus. Taxonomy (NCBI): domain Eukaryota; kingdom Metazoa; phylum Chordata; class Actinopteri; order Elopiformes; family Megalopidae; genus Megalops; species Megalops atlanticus. The sequence continues at coordinate 7,378,253 of CM032881.1, forward strand.
CGCCGTGGTTGAGAACTGAACTACTCACAACTTCTACCAGAAGTGGAGCGAGGCACATATCGCAACTCTGTTTGCCATTAGAGATACTATAATGCAGACAACCGAGGCTGGGGTGCTGAACAACAAAAAAGGGGTCATTCTAACATTTGACTTGGCTCAGAACATAGCCAACTCTAATATGGTACATTTCTTTTAGCTAAAAAAAATGGTCTTCAGCTAGTGGTTAGGGGTAAGCATGCTGGGTTACAAAGCATGTGAACTGAATAAAGATTGTAACCAATTGAGATCCAGTACAGACTATTAACTGATATATCCAGTGTAATTCTTACATATAACCCTTTGCACTTGATCGTGGGCAGAGATCAGTGGAAAATAAACTGTTGGACTGTGGTGAAATTTGTTTTGATGTGACTGATGTGATTTTATGTATATTAAAAAATGACAAATGCTGACCTTGTTTTTTTATTATTAAAAGACCAACAATAACAAAAAAATCAATGCAACATTTTAAACAATCATTGAAGTTCATATGAAAGGAAAAAACAAAGGATATATATGCATTTATAATTATATAAAAAGACAAAAGCTTCAAGGAAGAACACAAAGAACACAATACTAAGCACCAATTTAAAAACAACAGGAACAAGTACTTAAAGAGTAGAAGACAGTAAAGAATAGAGAAACAACATATTAATACATTTAAAAAGATATCTTTGACATAAATGTCCCACAGGAGAAGCCTAGTCATTGTTCTGTAGGATTTTAAGTCCTGTCCTGAAGGACATTTTTGCAGGTTTTGCAAGGTTTTATTTAACTCAACATTGGGATAAGCTGAAAAGAACAGCAAAAAAGGAACATTCCAGAGAGATGAAGTGGGAGAGAGCCCACATCAGGCTTAAACAGGGCCATGACATCCATCCCGCACAATGCTTTTATTGGTGCAGACAGGTATGTCAAGGAACGGTCACTGCTCCAATCTCAGACCTTACAAGCTGCAGGATTTCAGAAACATGCAAGTCTGAAGCCCCTATCGGTATGAGCTCCAAGCGCTCCAGGGCTTCTGTTGAACTACGCCTAAGTGCTCTGCTATGGGAGTCATGACTAGTTTCCTCCCCACTGTGTTTTTTACTCCACACCTGACAGTCAGGCATGTCATCAGTGAGGATTTACCTCAAGAGGTCACATCAGGCCATACAACTAGGTGCAACACAGCCTGGGTCTGTACTCTCAAAAGATCTCTCTCCCCTCCAGTTAATAAAACCAGCTGCCTTTCCAAAGTTACAAGGGAAAAAGCTTTTTTTTTTTCTTTCATTTCATCTCTGCTTATGCAATGTTGCTCCTGTCCTGTCGAAAGAACAAAATTCTTCTGTGATCCAAGAACACGCTGCAAAGACGGTCGCAGGACTGAGGGGGTATGGGAGGGGGCCTGGGTTACATATGCACACAGCCAACCACTGCAACAAGTACTTCCCTTTTGAAACCAAGCCTACTTCACAGGTACAAAAATAAGTCTAAAGGACATCATGTCAACACCTGCCAGCAGTAACTGCCCCCTCAATTTCATTACAAAAGTATCCTCACTATGTGTGGTAAACCACATTACAATAAATCTTCCCCTTTCTAAAAAAAAAAATAATAATCTACAGGTACATAATAGCAAAATAGAATCTACAGTACAAAGAGTGGAAACCTCAGAAAATAAGCATGCATCTTTATCTTTTATAGATGTACATAGTTTCTTTTTTTGTTTTGTTTTTCTTTTACTAGAGTAAAAACGCAAGGTGATCCTGAGGGTGTACTAGCCCCTGTGCCGAGCTGTCAGTCAGAGACGTTAACAAGTGACATCACAATGCACTGCAGGGGGTGGAGTCTCGCGCACGCACATGTGGGGCAGACTGGCTGACTGCTCTCGGCCAGGCCGACAGTTTTTGTTCACATTTTGTGAGGGTTAGAATAACTCAGGACTCAGTGCAGCGGTGTAGTTTAACCTCCAACCTGCCCAAGGTGTGCGTGTGCGCACGCAGGTCCCTGTGCATGCCAGTGTGTCAGGGTTCAGCCAGGATCCAGGTGATCGCCCTGGCTCTCATGGGGATGGGTCAGCACATTCCGCTCTTCCTGCTTTAGTGTTTATGGCACAGGCCAATATACAACACTAACATGTCTGTATTTACAATTAACATTGCCATTAGGAGGCAAAAACAGCAACACACTCCTTCTTTCCTGAAGGAAGTATGCTAAATAAATAATTTAAAAAGTTTCAACTGGTGAATTTCATTTATTCTTCACAGAGCAAAGTTCTGTTCAAAAGTTCATGGTCTGCCGCATAACATTTTGAGAATCAAAATGGCCCCAGTTCCCATTTTCTTATATTTACAATGCCTCTTGAAAACTCATTCAATTACTTTGAGAAGGAGTTATTTGGACTAATGCTTTTCTGTGAATTTTCTTCCATGAAATGCTATTTAAAACTTTGAAGTACCTGAAAATTTATCTCAGGTATTACTGTAATTGCTTGAATGATGATCGGTCTGCGCCACTGTACAATTTCAGAGTAAAATGATAATGCTACTGTGACTGCTACTGCAGCTTTCACAGTGTGTTACTAATGGCCAGCTGTGCTTTGGCCAAATGCTGAAATCCCAGACTTCTCCTTTTTTTTTTTGTCCAAACAAACACCAGAATCTTCCGGCAGAAGCCAATGCAGAGGGTGGGATGTGAGAGTGAGCGTGGCTCCAATACGGCGCAGCCGGTCTCTCCGGCCCGCAGACAGACACCCAGCTGACAGCTGGCTAACAGATTAAACACACAGCACAATCAAATTCTGACATCACCCAGGGCAGGATGGATGCCTGGCCGAGTTCCACAAAGGGAGATTAAGAGAGCGGCCGGAGACGACGATGGTGTTCCAGGAAGAGGAACACTCGGGACCCGCCCCACACATGTGAGCAGAAAGGAAAAAAAAAAAAAAAGCAAAAAACATATGTGAGCGTCTCTTAACGCTGCATGACACACTAAGACCGCCCCCCTGCCGTTTCGGATCAAACCACTCCCCTCATACACACCCCATGCCCTCTGCACTGGGAGCACTGGCCGTACCGGACTCTTCTCGCTTCGCTTCAGATTGAGGGGTGCACTGCGAAAACGTGAGAGGGGGGAGAAGGGAAACTGCAAGAAAAACTGACGCCTGAAAGCATCTAACCAGCTTTCCCTTTAAGCGCGGCTCGGAGACGGGGAAAGGCGGAACACAGATAACTTTTTCACACATTTCATAGGTTTAGTACATTTAGGATCAACCCTCAGGAGGGCGCTTCCTGTATTTACTCATGTATGTCAGACTCCTGGAGGGTCACAGCTACGACAGGGTTCTCAAACTGGCTTTAATTTACTCAGTTTGACTTCATTTTTTTTGTCAGTGTTGCGCATGATAAAGCTCATGCGTGTATGCCCTGTCTTAAAATATTACCTGCCCTGTAACTTGGGCAATTCTACTGATTCTAATTCTTTTACTGTGAAATGGATAATGCTAAGTATCCATGGATAATGAAATGGATGAAGGAAACCGATTTAAGTCCTGTAATTTGGTTGTACTGAGATACAGCAGACCTGTGGCCCTCCAGGAATCGAGTCTGACACCTCTGCTCTAAGACTAAAGCACAATAGCATCTTAACTGAAATTTGTAAAACTTCATTTTCATTTTCTTTTTCATCATATATATATATATATATATATAAAAAGAAAGAAATCTTTCATTGTTTTTAATAAACTCTAAAAACTACAACTCTCTCTCTGTTGGTATATGTACAACTTACTCACGATAAAGAGTCACAAAGGGGAAAATCATATATATTTTTTTAACTATGGCTCACATGCTACAGCTGTTTGGCACCAAATGCCAAAAATAATATACACGTTTATTCTAAATCAGCATCAAATTCATACGGAAAACACGGAAACAATACGAACCGTACTGTTTGTAATGCACTCATCCCCTTTGCCATGAACTTAGAAAAGTAAGTGCTTTGAAACCGTGTGGAGAAGTGGTGCAGCTGGGTCCGTTTGACAAATGGGGTCTGTGACAGATCTGCCTGGGCCCCCCCCCCGCCATCTCCCTCTGCCTTCTGGAGGAACAGACTGGGCCCCCACTTTTCATTTTCTCTTTCTCGGTTTTGGTCTGTGCGTCATGTGGGGTGTGGGGGAAGGGGGGAGGAGGGGGGCCTTTTTCTACGACACGCTGGAACATCTGATGCTGGGAGAGCCCATTTGGGTGAGCACCTTGTCGAGCCACTGCAAGGGACCGTTGAGGTGCAGCTCGATCCAGCAGGGGGTGCTGGTTACTGTCTGTCGCCTGCGGAGGAAAAGGAACAGTAGCAGGGGTTAACCGAAAAAAGAGAGGCTCTGACATTTATGAGAACATAAAAACAGAGAAAGTAGCTGGAACGTGCAAAGCAATTATAAATCATCTTTCCTGGGCCTGACTCAATGTGTGCCTGGTACATCCAAAATGAACAATTCCCTGGGAATGTGCAGAAATGCCTTCGTTAACTCCGCAAGAATTAAAATAATTCAAAATAAGATGTCCCCTCTTTCAAAAAAAAAAAAAAAAACTGACTGTTTGGTCTAGTTCAGAGATATATAGATCATGCACATAAGAACAGAACAGAGTAATGCTGACATTTTTCAGCTCAATTTTCTTTGACAAGAACAGCACCTTCTCTCAGCTCAGTCTCCACTCCACTCCACACTGCCTGAACAATGTCCCAGCATTAGCAGTAAAATCAACTCACAGCCTGTGTAACTGCCAGAGTCCTAGTCAACCGTGAAAAAAGAAATTACCACTGATTCTAATGGACTCCTGCACTTCCATGAACAGACACTTGTTGCGGCTGATCACTGGATGTACCTCCTGTGCCTCTTTTGATTAAAAGAGCAGGCAGAGGGGAGAGACTGAGGAGCCGGCCTCCCTCCTGCCCCCCCCCCCGTCTCCCCCCCCCCCCTCCCTAATTTAATCCTTCGCTGTGTGAGCGGACGTCCCACGTCGGGACAGCCGCCCCTGCCAGAGAGAGCCTCCTGCATTCCTTCCCGCTTACACTACCCCTCTCCCGCAGTCCCGGAGCACGTCCAAGGGAAGCAGCAACAGCCCCCAGTCACCCCTCTCCTTCCCTCCAGTGGCTCTGTTGTGTCCCCCCCCCAGCTCTACGGTCTCACCCGCTGAAGCAATTTAGCTGGCCTGGCCGGCACCACTCATCTTAAAATTCCTTTTCTTCGGGGCTATTAAAGCCAGTTACGTCACATTACATTACATCGTTGTCACTTAGCAGACGCTTTTATCCCGAGTGACTTAACATACACAATTCTATCCATTTATACAGCTGGATATTTACTGGGGCAATTCTGGGTTCAGGACTGAGCCCAAAAGGTACAGCAGCAGTGGCCCAGCGGGGAATCGAACGAGTGGCCTTTCAGTTACCAGCCCCGCTCCTTTACCGCCATGCTGCACCGCCGCCCTCTTCTTACTGTGCTCCTCACACGCACTCAGCGTGTCTGCCCGGCCAAGCGGGAGGCCGCTGCCAACTCTTTCATGCCGACGAGTGGCTGCGAACGATAAATCAAAGCAACAGTTGTGTCTGTCAGCTGTGTTTACATCTTTATTAAGCAGAGAGGGCCAGAGAGGAGGAGGCACGGGGGGGGAACGATCCCATTATCATCATTACTTTATTACTATTTACTCGATTAGTAGAGGCATTTATCCAGACCGGCTTACTTGGCTTACCCTTTGCACGCTGCCCGTTTATACAGCAGGAGACGCAGTGGAGCACTTCAGGTCAAGGGTGTAAAAGCTGTGCTCCACCTTGGACTCGGACCTAACAGCTTCTGGTCACCAGCCCAGTTCCCAAACCACTATTCTACGTGGCAAGAGAAGATGGCTAAATACGTCAAGAGAAGGCCTCTGCATTCCTCTGAATGGCTGACGCAAGGAACGCGACCCTTAAAAATGAAATCCTCGAAATCACAAGGCTGGTTTCGCACAAGGTAGTTTCACTTTGCGTTTACGCACAGGCTACATCAGGCGTGACGTGTACGCCCTCGGAACAGAGCGTCAATCAGCGGTGCGCATTCCTGTCTGTCAGATGCGACAGCTCTGAAGTGTTACTGGGTTTCACTGAGGGAGTGGAGGAGAGGCAGGGGAAGAAAGAAGAAAGGAAAAAGAGGAGTGAGGAGGCGTGAGAGACAGAGCGGGTGTCTGGTGAAACCCGACCTGGCTACTGAGAGCCCGCACATGCTCTGTTGTGTGCAGACTCGAGCCGGCACCCCTGTAATTAACTCTCTTTCTCTCACTCTCCCTCACTGACTCTGTCTCTCTCTCACAGTAACTCTTTCTCTCACGCTAATTCTCTGTCAACTGGCTCCGATTAGCCACCAACCCCACCCCCCAACCCCTCCAAATCCCTCCTGCCTCCGCAAACTCAGCAAACCAAAATACAGAGTCTGTCTTCCTTTACCTCACCGAGAAAACTCTACCGGAACAGCCCACGCCGGACAGAAACAGACGCGCCTGTCAAAGAATTTATCGGCCCAAATAGTGCTGGGAGAGGTGCCGTTTCAGGGGGTATTCCAACACCCGTTTGCAGTGAGTCACGCTCCCTCCCCCCTCCCTTTTCCTCCCCCGTGCCCTGCGCTTTCCCAGGCTGTGCAGGAAGAAGGGATTCAGTGAGTCAGAGGCTCGCTAACCGCACATCGTGTGACTCTCTGCCCCTCACACGCCTCAGACGAGGCCCCCTCTCTGGCTCCTGACCTCCGCTCTGAGACTCAACTTTCCAAATATGCTCGCCACACCGGCCCGCTGTCTGAAACCGCACAACGCTGGTGGAGGCACGCCGTCCACACACTATCTGATCCCCAGGAACGGTCATGAAACGCTGGCTTGTGAGCTGGCTTTTAGTTCACTGTGCAAACAAATCTCAACCACGAAGCAAAGGTGAAGTGGTGTGAGGCCCTAGATTGCTTAAAAATGGTAGGTAACAATCACAAAAAGACAGAAAAGCAGACAAAGAAATAAACAATTATTTTGTGCCTCAAACAGAGAGCACTCAGTCATACGCTAACAGTTAGATTAAGAACAAATGATTGGCTTTAACATGATGAACACATACAGAAGCTGAACTGTCTTTATCAGGGAACAATGCTGTTTGAGCACTAACTGAACTGTAGATGCTGTGACCTTTGGAAACACTATAATGTAGTACGTTTCAAAGGTGGGTCCTCCCTCTGTTAACTGGGAAAAAGTATGTGGTGCTTTGATTCTAGGCTGCTGAAAAGCTGTGCTGGTGAGCATTTCTGTGCTGACCGATGTTGAAGACGAGCTGCAGTGTTTAACTCGGCTTGAGAGAAGGCACAGGGTTACCTGTGCTGGCTAACACAGACACTGCATCAGCCCACACAGATGAGCTCTGCGTTAGATGGCGTTACCTGTACTCCGCCCCCCAGCCCTTGACGAAGCTCATTCGGATGGTGCACATGCGGGTCAGCTGGTACACGGCCTCAAAGCCCTGGTTCACTGACTGGGCCAGCAGCGCCGCAAACTCCTGGTTGTTGAAGATCTTCAGGTTGCAGCCTGAGGGGAGATGGAAACATGGACACATAGCTTATTAGTGTAATATACAAAATACATACAGCTGAAATGACATGAAGGACTCAGTGAACTAACACTAACACATACTTGTGTGAGCCTGCCTGTGTGTATCAGCATCTGTGAACACTGCCTGCGCGTGTGTGTGTGTGTGTGTGTGTGTGTGTGTGTGTGTGTGTGTGTGTGTGTGTTCAGTACATGTGTGTGGATATGTGTTTTGTGTCTGTGTGTGTGTGTTCAGTGTGCATGTGTGTGTGTGTGTGTTTGTGTGTGGTCGGTGTGCATATGTATGTGTGAGTTCAGTATATGTGTGAGTATGTTTGTGTGTGTGTGTTTTGTATCTGTGTGTGTTCAGTGTGCATGTGTGTGTGTGTGTGTGAGTTCAGTATATGTGCGAGTATGCTTGTGTGTGTGTGTGTGTGTGTGTGTTCAGGGCATGTGTGCGTTTGTGTGTCTCTGTCTCACCTGGTGGAATCTTGCACACTGTAGCTGGGTGCCAGCCATACCGTTGGTTGCAGTTTGGACTCTGGACAAAGATGGCGCTGTCACTGAGACATTCCGCAAACACCTCTCCTCCGATGTAGTACAGCCGGACTCCCCTGCCTGGAGAAGGAGAGATGAATCACTATTCCTGGAGAGGAATCCCTAAAATAGTTTGGTTTGCCATCAATGGTTGTGCGTATTAATGAATTTTTTTATGAAGTCTACAACGGTGCATTTGACTGTCTATTTCCTCCTTATTAGTCATTTCCTTTTTAGGTCTTCTTCATGATTTCTACAAGTTACTGCAGCCTTTTGCTTACGTGCTGTTAAAAAGCACTCTCTGGCCACTTAACTCTGTACTAGAAAAAGGACAGTCTGAGTGACTGCCAGGAGGGTGTGTGTGTGTGTGTGTGTGCGCGTGTGTGCGACAGTGTGGCAGTGTGCGGCTCTGAGGCTCGGCGGGCGTGGCCGCAGTACCGATGTGCCTGCGCGTCAGCTCCACCGCGGCGTTGCGGTTGACGTTGGACAGCAGCCCCAAGCAGAAACGCTCCGAGTTGGAGGGGTCTGTGAAGCCGTCCACAGTCAGGGAGGGCTGGGAGGCGTGGAAGGTCTCCCCCACGCGCTGGTTCAGCTCGTAGTAGGATATGGAGCACCAGAAGGCGGGCTCGCAGTAAGTCACTGGCTGCAGATCTGAGAGAGGAAGGGACAGAGTCAGGGAGGAAAAAGAGTGGGTCTACTTCAGCCATCTTTTGCCGCCCTTTTAGCCACACTTAAAGTCTTTATTCGTTCTTTCTCCCACAGCCGATCATTTCAACAGGTTTTTCCTTTCAAAACCGTCTGTGACTTTTTCAGCTCACTTTTTCGGCCCGCTGGGGGGGGATCACATTACCTCCGCCCCACCTCCTGGCTGTGGATGTGAAAACGAAAAAAAGGGGGAAAGATGAAAGAGGAAAAAAGGCGAGATGGAGTGAGAAGAGGAGGAGGAGGCTGGATATGGAGGAGGGAGGAGCCGGAGAGATGACGACAAAGATGTCAGCACTTTGCGCCGATTCCCAGCAACCCAAACCAGGACCGTGGAAACACAGCCGTCACTGAGACGCTGGAGCAGCAGCGGCAAATTACAGGGCTCTGCGCACACACACCGCAAGGCCTTCCTAACGCCATCGAAACTGTGCCATTTCAGCACTGGCCTGCGCCTTTGAATCAACCGGGCCAGTAACAAAGCGGCTATTTATTATTTCTACAATAGCTCTGACGGCAAGCCCCTGCCCCCCCCTGTGATTTTCCACCGAGATATAATAACCAACAGGATATTATTATTAATATTAGCGCGGGCCGGCTGTATCTTGGCATGGCTGTGAGCTCAGATGGGAGAGAGACAAAGGTTCTTTTCATAAATGGCTTCCTTTGCTACGGCCCAGAGGTCGTGCCTCCCAGAGCTCCACTTCACAGAGCAGCTGACCTCCGGTTTCCCATACACACGCGCACGTGTGCGCGCACACACACACAAACACACACCTGGCCTTGCGTGCACACCCACATGCACACAAACGCACACACGTACTCAAATACACATGTGCACACGGACTCTCACACACACACATGTGGAAAGAGATACAGTCTGAAACAAGAACAAATTACATTACATTAAAGTTAGCAGACGCTCTTATCCAGAGCGACTTCCAGCACAAAAGAACAGAACTGTATTCATTCAAGTTGAATGACAAAGAGTGTCAGACCAGACTAACAACACTCCCAGACCACACACATATTCGGTCTCAGTCTCCTTGTCTGTTTGAACGGCAGGGTCTACGTCAACGTCAACTCAACACACTCTGAAGACTAAATACTACTGCATCCGATGCCTACAATGGGATCACAGTATCTTAAAAACCCAATTTGATCAAGAATACCTTGTTTTAGCTCCATTATTGGCTACTGTAAGCTGTCTGCCCTTTCAGTTCTGGCTCTCGCCAAGTGAGCACTGTGTGGAAATGCTCAGCTATCAGAGTTTAACTAATCACAGACAGGAGCCCACCCAAAGCAGTCTTATTGGGAAACAGTCCTTTAGATTACAATCGGCCTGGCTCCACCTCCTTCCCAGACGAAGGGAGATAGAATCAAAACTGTTATTTATAGAAACGAGGATCTGCGGAGTGGGATCTCCACGTCAACCAGTACGTGACCCGGCAGCTCAAGTCTAATGCAACAACAGCACACAGGTCAAGCCGGTCTCTGCCCCTCCGGGGTTGAGCATATGCTTGTTTACCAAAAGGCACAGACTGTTCATCCCGACTGAACATCTTGACATTTTCCTTTGTCCTCCACTCTGTGGCCTCTCCGTGTGCCCTGACGAGATCCTCAACTTTCCCCTAAAGCCTGGGCATTCCACACACCAGGGCAGGTCACTCTATTGTGACATCACAAGAGAACCAGGACAGCCTCACTCAACGTGAGACATGGTGCTGAGGTCCGAGTGCGTTTCCTCAGGTTCTCAAGTTTTAAAATGGGGGGGAAAAAAGGAAGGACATTTTGACCAAAAGCACAAAGTTGTGTCAAGTGGTTGACCCTCTCTTACCGAGGTTGCTGTGTGCAGGAGATACGGGGTTGGGCGACAAGTTTGGTGAACCTGCGAAAGGAGAGAAGATCAGAACACTCAGTAAGTATCAAATTAACACAAAGTCAGTAAGCGTTATGTCAGATGAACACACACTAAGTGCTATGTCAGATGAACAGATACTCAGCGCTATGTCAGAAGAACAGCTGATACCAGTGCACCGGCAGCCACATCTCTCACCTGCGTCCATGCTGTGGTTCATCTGGTGGTCACTGGTCTCCCCATCTTCACTGAGATACCCTGGCGGAGGCGTCTCTGGAACACACACACACAAGCACTGAGCATGCCTAGTCAGCTGACAGCATCCTCTGTGTCATCACCTTCAAGAGAAGCCATGTTGGCCACCAAAGTCCCACTAGTCACACATCTGCCTTCAGCTGAAACAAGCTGAACTTTGAGAACAGCGTGATTATGCCTCTGACCACAGTGAGGATGAGAAACGGTACACAATGCCTGTGAGCTGGTATTTCTGTGAGGTGGTGCGTGCGTGTGTGTGTGTGTGTGCGCGAGAGTGTGTGTGCGTGTCTGTGTGTGAGAGAGAGAAAGAGAGAGAGACAGTGAGCTGCCACTTTACCAGCCTGTAATCTGGGGATTTTCCCTGTCAATCTGCTCCCGTCCCTGCATAGTGAGTGGGGTACAGCAGGCTGCAGCCAAAACCCATCAGAGGCCTGAATCAGCGAAGCATCACTCGTGGCCACGCCCGCTCACCTGGGATGTAGTGGCTCTGCGGCTCGATGCCGGCGGGGAAATTGGTGTTCTCTGGGATGGCGTGACTGTAGTCTTCCAGAGGGGGGAACTCACTGGGGATCTCCGTGTGACGTGGCACCAGGACCGGCGGCAGCACTGTGACAGGAAGACACACAGACAACATAACCTTTCACACAGGAAGTAAACCCTCCACACCTGACGAAGGGAAAGACAGACTCTGTGGGCATTTCATAAAGAAACCAAACCCGCTACACCTCCGCCGCAGAGGCACAGAAAGGCAGCCTGACCTTTCGCAAAGCACAGACAGCAAACAGACCCACCACACCTACGCCGTGAGGGCGCAGTCAGCACACACGGCAAAACAGCCTACACCTGCTCTGCTGGGAATCTCAGATAACAAGGATCACTGTCATGGAAAGTGAAGTAAGAATCTGTGTGTCATAACGCCAGCGCCTGAAACCGACTTCTATATCTTTATGACCGGTGAGGGTCACAGCCGGTTTAAACCGAGGCGTCAGACGACAGTGCGCTCGTCCTGCTCACCTGGCGTCTCCACCCTCTGGTAGTGGTAGGGGTTGACGCACACCTCGTCCTTCTTCATGTGGAAGGCGAACTCGCATAGCTCCATGGCCCGCAGCTCATGGTGGCTCTGTAGATCCGGCCAGCGCCACAGGCGGCAGTAGATGACATGCGGCAGACCCTTCCTGTGAGACACCTGCAGCCGCCCGTCCAGAGACCTGCAGTGGGGGAGAGGGAGAGAGAGAGGAGACAGAGGCAGGAATGAAGATGGGAGACAGGAGGGCAAGAGCAAGAGGGAGAGAGGGCAGGAGAGGGAAGGAGAAAAAGAAAGAGGGAACAGAGAGATGATACCATCAGTGCATAATTCAGTAGGGTGGTTTGGAAATCACAAAAGTGGGCCTCAAGTAGGCCTTCACCCTGCCCAATGATGTCTGTGCTTTGTGTGCCTAACCCTAACCCCGTCAGCCTCACCTTGAACGCATTTCAAAACTGCAGAAGGCAGTGCCCACTGTGGAAGGCAGCCCTCAGCAGAGCCTGGCACACTTTAATCACATGTAACAACACAACGCAGTCCCCAAAACCCTCCCCGGTCAAGCTGCGGACTTCATTTTCACTGCCTCTGCTCAGAATTCACTCTCCCGTGTTAACCCCGCGGTCACACAGCCTAACGAGAGGTGTCTACAGAGCAGGGGCCAGAGGCGTTTACTGTATGTCTGCCGCCGGGTGGAAAACAGAGGCTGCCAGCCGGCCTCCGCTCAGTCCCTCCGTGTGGCCAGGAGCCTGGTACCTCACCGGCTCCAGCTCATCGACCGTGCTGTCAGAAGGAAAACATGCGCTTTGGGTTTTTACAACAAGCTTTTAACTCCTCTGGCAGCCGGAGAGGGGAAAAAAAGGATGAAACCCATAGTCTGCGCAGACCCCAGCAGAGTGCTGCTCCTGCCTGCAGTCTCAGCCCACTCTCACCTGTCTGACTGCGCAGACAGACACTTCCTGCGTGTCTGCGTGTGTGTGTGTGTGTGTGTGCGTGTGTTCGTGTGTGCATTCTATATACGTGTGTGTTTGTACATGTGTCTATATATATAAAGATGTGCATGTGTGTATATAGGCTACGTACTATGTGTGTGTGTGTGTGTGTGTGTGTGTGTGTACTACATATACGTATGTGTACGTATATATATATGTGTGTGTGTGTGTGTCTCTATATGTATGTACTCTATGTATGTGTGTGGGCGTGTACTATATGTGTTTGTGTGTGTGTGTACTGTACGTGTGTTCTGGCTGGGTGAGTAAAGATCAGTGTGTTCTTATCGCCTGTTGTAGCTGTATTTCTGTGTGTGGGGGAGTGCAGGAGCTCGAGTTGATAAGTGACAGAAATATTTCCTTTAAGTTCTGGAACTCCTTGCTATAGCTTCTCTCAGTGCCACTTCAAGACTTTAATGCTGTAATACAGCTGCACGAGTCCAGCTACTTTCTCATGGGATCCACATTTTCTTTTAAAAAATAAATAATCATTACCTTTATTTGTTCTATTTTTGAATTTGTCTGTGTGCTTGTGAGTCTCTGAGTGTGTCAATGCTCCTGTGGGAGAGTCTGTGTGCAACACTGTCTGTGCCTGTATTTGCCTGTCTGTGTGTACACCACAAGCGCAGAAGCATAAAATTATACAGGGCATACATATTTTTAATTCCACCTGTGCCGGACAGGGTGTTTTAATCTCATGATGTGTGGAAACAGGGGTTCAGTCTGTGTTGATGAGAGCAGGCAAACAAGTGGTAAAGAGCATACATTCTTAATGTGTGTCTGAATTACAATTACGTCAGCGGTGTCATCCTAGCACCTCCAGAGCTCATTTCAGGTTTCATTTCTTTTCTTCACACCGCAGACCAAAAAAGGAAGTGGTGTGCACAGTCCGTAAACATCAAGCCACTTCCCCCACGGCTTTACACATCGATGAACCCCAAGCCCTCCAAATTAAGGTTAATGGGGACTGAGATTGCTTCAGCAACACCAGAGTGGAGAATGTGAACCAGGCCTTTGCCATGATGTCACTGGCCTGTGGACCTGCCCCCCACAAGCCATGGGGGCGGGGGGCTGTATGTGAGTGAGTGTGTGTGTGTGTGTGTGTGTTTGTGAATTTATATGTGTGTTTTTATGTGTGTTTGTTTATGTCTGTGCATATATGTGTGTGCATGTGTGTGTGTGTTTGTGAATTTATATGTGTGTGTTTATGTGTGTTTGTTTATGTCTGTGTATATGTGTGTGTGTGTGTGTATATATGTGTGTGTGTGTGTGTGTGTGTGGTTGTGTATGTGTGTGCGTGTGTGTGTGTGTGTGTGTGTGTGTGTGTCTCCGAGGGGGGGCTGAATCAGACAGGCTGACTCACCGGGGTATCTCATCCCCACGCCCCCACACAAGCCTCCTAGGTCAACAGAGTGACAGCAGGGCTCCCCTGACCAGAGAGAAGCCCCGGGGCAACGAGCGTCTGCAACGTTTCGACATGCTGAAACGATCCACCACCACGCTGCCGTTATTACTCCACAGAGGGCCACACACACTGCCTGGCCTTGAGCCGGTCACTTCAGCAGCTAACACACTGCCCTGCGTTCCCTGCCGCATATTCTTCCACAAATTTACATCTGCAGCTTTTAAGTGAGCAAGGAAGAGGAGAAGCCAGGTGAACAGGTGAGTTCTGAAGGTTTCTCCGATGACAGCCAGGCTATACGGAGCTTTACAGAGGACATGGCTGTACGTCAGACACACCATCACCTTGAACGAAGCACAGGACAGACAGACAAACAGCTCATCTCCCTCTCTTCCCCTCCAAGCCCCCGGGCCCGCCACCAGTTTGTGGATCCCGAACGAGACATACTTCCCCAGTAAGATCACAGATAATGATTCACAGAGGCCAGTGAAGGGGCGGGACTGTTCAAGGAGCCAGGGAGACTGCCACACGTCCCCGCTGCTGTCCCGAAACACATGCCGTTTTCTCAGAGGCGACCTCATCCCCAACACACCCTCCCTGGAGTCGGGATGGTCACTTCCTGGACGCTCCCACGGTTAGCTCCTTCCCGGGCAACAGGCAGAGTGACGCTGCCTCCACATTAATACTGATCAGGGTTTCGACCCCCCTCCCCAACACACACACACACACCCTGCCCCCACCTGCTGTGTGCCTGTCTGTGCAGCCAGACAGGAAGCACAGGATAAACCCTATCAATGACAATCTGAAGACGGGCCAAGAAAAGCACAACAAAAAAAAAGGCGGCAACACCTACTGCTCCAGTGTCGCTCTGAGCACGGAGGACATGAGCCCTCTCCCTCTCTGCAGTGAGACCTGGTTACTGGCGCACCCTCCTAACACAAGCTGATGCAGACCACAGGGGAATGAGGGGAAAAAAAGAGAGATCCTTTTTTTTTGGGTTTTGCAGACGTGAGGAATCCAAAAAAACAACTTCACCCCTAAAAACCCGCAGGGAAGGCCTGCCCGCTAACTGTTCCCACATTCCACAGCGCCTCCCAGCCCCGCCCGGCTCTGCTGTCAGGGAGCAAAGGGAAGGGGACTGAGATTTGGGAGGGTGTTTTCTGAGTGCCCGGCTCAGACCCCCCTCGGTCCCTGTCCCGCGACGCTGCGCTAATCTTAGGAGCAGCACAAATACGTGACTCTCCAGCGCTGAGAGGGCCTGATCTGGCTATAGCCTGAGCCCCACCAGTCCACAGCCCAACATAACACCCCTTGCGACATCTCTGGGTAAATCTGAGCACTACACAAATAAAAAAAAACAAAAAAACAACAAAGCTCTTTAAAAAAGACACTTAAAAGTAAGTTGTCCAGTCACTCATAACATGTATCTGGGTAAATTTCAGCCCCACGCACAGAAAAAAGAAAAACAACAAAGCTGTTAAAAAAAAGCACTTAAAAGTAACTTGTCCAGTCACTCATGCATAACATGCATCTGGTTAAATTTCATCACTTACACACAGAAAAAAAGACGACAACAACAAAGCTATTTTTAAAAAAAAAAAAAAGGCAGTTAAAAGTAAGTTGCCCAATCACTCATCACACAACATACATCTGATGTTCATGTGATGATGGGACGTGTCTGTCATGAGCATCCTGACACTGCTCATTCGGTGGTTTTGTTTTAAACATAGATGGGTGCTGTGGTTGAGGAACTGGACTAGCGCTAACACTGGGTAGGACTACTCTGCGGTGCAGCTGAGAGAGGCACTTAACCTGATTTGCTTCAGTAAATATCCAGCTGTATAAATGGATAACATGTAAGTAGAGCAACTCGCCCCGGATAATGGAGTCTGCAAAGCAAATAAACAATTTAATATTTTTAAAAATGGGGAAAAATTACTCTGAAAGGTTTTGGATTGCGACAGTGGCATCAGGGAAACACTACGCGAATCCCTTTAATTAAATGGCTTAACCATTTGTGGTCACCGTGCCCCGGCACTCTCCCTGAAACACACCACAGCTTCAAAAGGCATTGTTTTCCCACATTTGAGTGCAGACCACAGTTCACTATGTTTGTAACATTACACAGACTGCAATCCCTAAAAATACAAAAAATGACAGAATGTTGTTTTTTTTTTTTTTGTTTTCCTTTTTCCCCCCCCCTGGCAGACTTTAACTAAGGAAGCTCACACTGCTGGTGGAAAGGAACAGAGGGCTCGGTTTTGCGGAACACACCAGCCCTCTTACCACACAAAGAGAAAGGGAAAAGCGTGAGGGCAGAAAGGGGAACAAAGGGAGCGCGTGCGGCAGACCACTGGAGCAGCTCGCCGCCGTGGCTCCATGGACTCACAGTCCCTGCAACCCCCATTCCCTCAACCCCCGGCCTGCGCTTTGGCCAGACTGCCGAAGTACCCTCGGCGCTTTAGAGACTGCGCTCGCCTCACAAACTCTGCTAGAGCAATCATCTGCTAGAGCCGTCCTTTTTTTTTTTTTTTTTTAATAAAAAAAAAAAAAAAAAAAAGGAAAAAAAGATTTTGACAGTGGTCCACGGGTGACATCATTGCCCAGCCGTGAGGAGTGAGGAAGCAGCCCAAACTCAGCAGGAGGGTGGGGGGTGGGGGGGGGGGGGGGTGTGCAGACATCCCAAAAACACTACCCTGGCCTGCAGCAGGTCCCCTTCCTCTATAAAGCCAGCAGTTCAGCCGACCAAGCAGCCAACATCCAGCAAATGTCACAGAGCGAAACTCGGCGAAACGGGCGGCCAAGAAATCTCACACACGCTCATTAATTACCACATCCCTTCAAGAAATACTTTCATAGTAAAACAGAGTGCCCGTGGTGCCAGCTAATAAATACACCGCAATTCCTTCAATTTAAGGGTTTTCCACCATTTAGAAAACAAGGGAAAAATCATGCTACTGTGTGCATGGTTTTAAGACGCGTACGCTACAGTTCACATATGAGTTAGCTAGCTAGCTATAGCACAACTTGATTTTTTTAATCAATTTTTTCAATGTTATCATAGGCGCAACTGGCTAGCAGCCTGTATGTTTTAACACGCATTTTACCAAATAAAGACCACTGTCTGGGGCCCCTCAGTCAGAATAACCCCTGAAATATCGCTGCAGTTAATCCACACAGGAGGCACGGCGTGGGCCAAAATCCTTCACGCTGTGGAAATCAGTCCTCGCATGGTCTTTGGAACAGCACTTTGCATTGCTTTCAGGTAAAGGCTAGCGGATCTGAGATGTAGTTGTGGGGGTGGGGGTTTAAAAATCACAACAGCCTCACTGTTTCCCAGAGCTTGTGCGTTTTGCTGCGTCTGTGAAGCAGAACGGCGAACCAACCCTTGCTGAACTGAAACTTGTGGTCCAACAACCACTTCACACGCAAGTGGAGATCAGAAAGTGGGAGAGTGAGGCGTTCGGGTGTTAGCGATTCTCTGATCTAAACCGATCACAGTGTTTTGCTACACAGAGCATAATTATTGACTTCATACATGTCAGAGACCAACAGCACGCAGAAGCCCCACCATTATGGGGTGTACAAAGCACCACTCTACCATAAATACACAAAAATGTTACAACGCTTACCAAAGGTTTCTCCAGAAAATGCTGCAATAAAAATAAACCTCACTCCTCATTATATCTTTTTCAGCAAGCAGTACTTATACCACATTGCTATCATTTTTTTTCCAACAGTGTCTTGGATGTGCCTTTTTGGATGTGTCTTATAAGGGTGTGGAATTGTGACTACAACAGCTTGTGAAAAGGGGGTGGGAGCTCTGAAACCACACTGGATCACCGCGAGATGGGTTTCTATTCATTACACACAAGGGTGACGTACGGTCAACCCTCAAAAGCTCTTCTGTGATATGTTGTTAAATATCACCACATAAGACATCAAATGTAAGATCATAAGTCTTTGCCATTTAGGCCATCACTGAGATTAAGGGTTTTGAGGAACGCACTTTAAAAAATGTCATCGGTTGTTTTGTTTTTATCTAAAGAACATTGCTCATTCTGCAATGCACACAGCGCAGTGGTTTACTGATGTGTAGGGGGTCTTTTAAATTGGCCAACAAGAACAACATGTCCCTTCAGGAAGCCGCTAGTATTTCCATCACTAAAGTACACTCAGAAGTTTTACACGCAATACTGTGTTTCCTCAAGACAGATACAGAATTGCTCAATTCACAGAATGACTGTGCACTGCATGCATGGCTGGTCTGGGATGGAGGCAGCCCCCTGGCATTTAATCCTTCAAAAGGAGAAATACATAAATGCTTCACAAACATAACCGGAGTCCCGAAACTCTTTCAGGGTGCTCCTGTTTGGAGCCACCAAGCATCCATTAAAAAAAAACATGAGAGAAAGGATGGCAAATACTTCTAAGGGCTGCAGCATATTTACTTTGGTAAAATTTCCTTGTGAGAATTCTCCCTCACGAGGGCTGTGGAAGAAGCTTCCATTGCACAAGCGCACTGTTTTGGCTACAGACGCACGGTTCCAGTCTGGGTCTCTGTTTAAGTTTCCACGCACCACGTGGGGGTGGGGGGGTGAGGAGGCTCCAGGATCAGCCTGACCTCAGCAAACGCTGCGCAGACTTTCGGCGCATTTGGGTTTCCCGCGGGCCGGTTCCATTTCTGAAGCCCTGCGCCCTTTCCTCGCCGCGGAGCTGTTTACTCTTCCGCCGCCCCAGTCGTAGCAGTAGCCACGCTAGCCGTGACGTTGCGGCACAAAGCCGGCTTGTTGTCTCGGCACAGAGGTCCCATTATCCCCCTCCAACCCCTGCCCCCGCCCCCAGATGCTGTGGCAGCCAGCGCTTTCTAAACCTTCAACCCCGGCAGGAACCGCAAAGCAAACAGCAACCCACGCCCCTCCCCGGAGCTCTGCGGCGCATTCCTGGGAGCTGAGTAACAACGCCTCACACTGCGAGCACTCACACCGCAGCTGCGCAGCTCCAACGCATGCGGCAGCAGACAGACCCGCACCCTCCCTACCCTCCCCTATCCCCCGCCGCACCGGACACTGGTCCCACAGCGGGATTCAGTGTGGTACAGACTGTCACCACTGCTCCCTGCCTCCTGCTGTCAGGACCACAGCTGTGTCCCGCAACATTTCAGAATCCACCACTGCCTGCGATCTGCACAGTCTCACCGTTTCAACTATCAGCCGTCCAACCAGATATTTAGCCTGAAGTTTATTCAACAGGTGATCTGCAATCCTCAGGACTAATCAGAACTGTATCGGCAACATAAATTTGGCATTTTGAATATGTAATGTGAATTCAAAACTTTCAAAATAAAAATCAAAGTTCAAAATAAAAATCTGGCTCTTGTGTTTTCAAAACTTCCTTCTTCAGATTGAATGGAAAATACGTTTTCAGGATACCAGAATTAAGCTCAGAATGGCACCCACAGCCTGTGGGGACCTCTAACACAGCACCCCACAGCCACATACAACATATACATTACATTCCATTACATATATATATGTAGGCCGCATATATTAAACACAACTCACAGGTTTCCACAGCTACTGATCCATTCCAGTACAGAGTGCAGAGTGGCAGTTTCATGCCTTATGACTGCAATGTCACTATCAGTTTAGGCAGCAGTCAGCCTACAACAACACAGAGCAGCAGCCGGTGGGGAGGAACAGTCACATGCTGAACAGCAGTGGGAAAGAGCAGACACATGGTGAGCAACAGTTTAGAACAACATTCACACGGTGAGCAGCAGTGGGAAGGAGCCATCAAATGGTAAGCAGCAGTGGAGTGGGGCAGCTAAATGGTGAGCAGCAGTCAGAAGAGAACAGCATTCATATGATGAGCAGCTATGGGGAAGGCCTGTCATATGGTGATCAGCAGTGGTGTGGGGCAGTTGAACAGTCAGCAGTAGTCAGAGGAGAACGACATTCACATGGTGAGCAGCAGTGGTGTGGGGCAGTTGAACAGTCAGCAGTAGTCAGAGGAGAACGACATTCACATGGTGAGCAGCAGTGGGGAGGAGCAGTCGAATAGTTAGCACCAGTCGGAGGAGAACAGCATTAACATTGTGAACTGCAGGGTACCAACTCGGCAGGCATGTACACGCACACCCCCCCCCCGCGTTTCTCCACAGAGTGACAGGATGTCCGGGTGGCTGCTACTGAGAGTCACTCTGTGTGTGTGTGTGTGTGTGTGTGTGTGTGCGCGCACGCGAGGCGGGAAGCATGACCTCACAGGTGGAGAGCTACACGGTAGGTGCACTGTGTGACGGTCACACACACACACACACCACACACACACTCTTCCGCTTTCACAACTCCTTTCCCCCATAGGATCACAAGTCCATCTGCTGTTTTCACATAGTCATCCTACATTTCTTTGTTAATATGCCTGAAAAAGGGTACATGTTTGAAAACCTAAACTAAGTTAAGAATTCTGTTAACCCTTTCTGTAATTCTGTTAACCCTTTCAAATGTTAACAAGTGACTGCCTAGTCAATAAAAGTTGAGCTCACCACTTAAACACATAATTCACATATTTCACCCCAATACATCCTATCTTGTTTAACAAATAACAGCATGATGCTGAAATATTACTATTTATTTATGGCATTTATGTATTTATGTAATAATACGTTGAGAAATTACAGAGGTAACCTTCCAAATGAAATCCATACAATGTAGAAATGAACAAACTATCAGATTACCTTAAAGTGACGTTTAAAAAACGCTTAATTAAACTTATCCCAAGCACCCCCCACAGACATCTGAAGTGCCATTAAGAAGCAATGCTTTTTACAATCCAATGATCTCACATATGACAAGAGGCCACAAGTCTCTACGGTCAGACTCACAATGCATCCTGGTAACTTGAAAACAAAATGTCTAGGACCACTCCCCCCCTATTTTATGGTGTGATCGTACAGCAGGGCTATTCAACTAGCTGGCTGAGGGCCAAATATGGCCCGTCATGGACTTCCTCTTGGCCCTTTGATCACTGAGGGAGACAAAAAACAATATCTATATAACTTAACAAGCATGAGAGATTAGGCTACTGCTACTTAGAGATAAGTAGCATAATATTACATGTCCATAACATAGGTGCCATGAATTAATATAATCACCCATTTGTCTCCTGTTAATATGTCTTTCCTGATAATTTATTTATTGATTTTTATTGATTATGGACCTGTGAGAGTTGTTTTATTACTTGCAAGCACTAAACTATTCTAAACAAATTTTAAAAAATGATTACGCTTTATTCTAAAAGTGATAAATAAAAGCTAAACATGATGTATCAGTAAGAATGGGAAACTGGCCCACTCTCAACTTTTTTAAAATAAAATGTGGATCCCATGAGAAAGTAGCTGGACTCCTGTAGCTGTATTACAGTATTAAACAGGTGGAAGTCTTGAAGTGGCACTGAGAGAAGCTACATAGGGAGTTTCAGAACTTAAAGGAAATATTTCTGTCACTTATCAACTCGAGCTCCTGCACTCCCCCACACACAGAAATACAGCTACAACAGGCGATAAGAACACACTGATCTTTACTCACCCAGCCAGAACACATACAGTACACACACACACACACACACACACATATATAGTACATACACACATATATAATAAATACACACACTCACTCTCTCTCAAACACACACACAAACACGTATAGTACACACACATATGGTACACAGACACACACTTATAGAGTACATACACACATACTTCGCCGAGGACCCGACCCTTCTGTTACACGCTATCAATCAAGCACTGCTGTGCGAAACCCCACCCCCCCCCTTCCCAGAACCCCTCCACCACCACCACCACCACCATCACCCCCCAGCCCCCCTGCCCGAACTCTCTCACCTAAACAATCCAACTGCCCACTGAGTCAGCACACTGCGACGTGCTCACACCCAGCCCCTGACACATGTGTGGACAAGACAGGATTTCTGGCCTTGGCTTCAGCCCAGCTCCTTCTCGTAAAGGCATTCCCCTCCATAAACTAGGTGTGAAGAATCCAGCGCCGCGGGGCTGGCGGCTACGGGCACCGAGGCAGCAGCAGCGTCTGCCACTCTGTGCCCCCTGCCACCAACACAAACACGCTGACATTTCAAATACACGCACAACGCCCAGACCGCCACAACGCCCAAAATACCGAAAATCAGATTGATAGGACTTAGACACAATGAGTGACGACAATAACATTACTCATCGTTCCAGCACAGATGCAGGAAATTCAGCCCTGCCGCTGCTCTGACGCTCATTGGAAAGGTTCCCTTTAATTACGTGACGTACTTCGTAACTTTCAAGTGTTTATTTTGGGTGCAAGAGTTACAGTGTGGCTATAGGTCTAGGTTTTTCTTTTTTTTCGGTTCAGGAAAAAAAAAGTGGCTTCATCCAACACATCCTCCCATCTTACACGCCAGAGATAGCCACACACTGAAGTCTCAAGCGTATTCAGGAACGGCCTCTGTCTCCACAGCTAGCCACAGAAGCTGCTGTGGTTTTAAGGTAAAGACTCAGTGCCAAAAATCACAAGTGCCTACCCTAGCCTAGCCTTTTAACTCTCTGCAATGCACATGAACTCAGATAACAGCATTGCAGCCAACTGCGAAGTACTGAGCAAAAGATTTTAAAGATTGATGATTAGCGCCACACCTCTGAGTTAGTCATTTTAGTCTTTAGATTATGTCTACATTAAACTTCCCCTCCATTATGATGGTTTCAAAACGATGCAGCAGTAAAAGCCTGCAACAGACAAGTCCTTGAGAGGAACACAGCCTTGAGACTACAGTCTATAATAAGTTTCCTTCTGAAATAGACGGAGCAGTTCCAACACACTCAATGACACTGACAATGACACAAATACTGCTTTGACAGTACAGGTCCATAACTAGAGGAAGATGCTCTACGAAGAGGAATACATAAATAATTCATCTAAACACCAAGCTAGCATTATATTACCAAATGATGTTTTTGCATATGAAAAACAACATCCCTCTTCAGATTTCATTATGCCAGATTATAAATTCTCACCTCGTGTTGTTCTTGAGCGCAATTCAAAAGCCACCATTCAATTTCAGCGAGGACAGTTTGATGCACGGGGCCGTTAACACCTCACTACCATGTGAGAGTAAACCCGTACCAATCGTAGCTTACCAGTCCAGTCAAAAACCTTCATTTTTTTTCTTGCTGACGTTGACACATTGCTTTTAGTTTTTACGAACAAATGTGATGTCATAACGACGCACTCACAACAAGAGTTGACAGCCTCTGTGCTTAAACACTTAAACACATGCAGATGCAAAAACTGTTAAAAGGACATCACAACCCACAATCAGTCCCTCACAACACCCCACAATGCAATGCAAAGTGTTGTATGATATGAGGCAGAATCTACCTAGTGTGATTATATGAACATAGTTTTTTTTTTTCTTTTGAAATCTGTTTAAATCAGACTGGTAACTTTTCCTTTGCCTGTCAATCAAAAAAAGTGACTCCACTGATGAAAACAACTGCAGCCATCTGCCAAGTACTACCAGCTCAATCACTATGACGGCTCAATAACAACATGGCCCTTTTGACCGAATGTTTTCATTATTATTTATGAGAGGATGTTGCAATCGTGGTGATTAGTGTTTCAGCACCATGTCAGTTCAATCCACAGGCTCTGGCAAGACCTGCTGACAGACAGACCACCACACTCCTAACAAATGTTTGGAGAAACTTGACGGAAACATCCCAGCTGTTAGATCGCATTTCAAACAACATCCTTCGCCGGTGGCTCTCTAGCATACGGCGAGAGCGACGGAGGGTGCACGTAAAGTCTTCATTCTTTCAGCTCCGCATGTCCGGAGCCCGTAAGATCGCCCCCCGTGAGACTTTAATATCCGGTAAAGACTACCGTACACCCAAAGTACCTGCAGTCTGTAAAAGGCAGGTCTGGCGGCACTCCAGCACAGACCCACCGGCGGCGCTGCCACACCACCTCCACCCACAGCGAGCGCTGAGCGGCGTGCTTGCTGGGAAGCAGTCCAACTGCCCCGAGTTAAGAGCCACTTCTGAACTCATTTGTTAAATATGTCAGCTCTGCACTATGACTGAGAGAGTGGATCAAGCCAGTGCGGGACGGGCACCTCAATGAACGCGTACCATAATGCACCGAGAATCCATTTACAGACTCCTGCAAATTACCCCCAAAAAAGCATGTCAATAAAAACACTGCAAGAATCAAGCACAAAATGGGTTCAAGTTCTCACAAGAGCTGGTATTCCAAAACTAACTTGTCATAAGGACTGCATGCCTAAATTCCTGAAAACACCGATATTTAGAGTGGACCGCTTGAAAGGCCAGCTCAGCTGCCAACTCAACTTCCACCCTTTTGACACTATCAAGCCGCAAATGCAGAAATAAAATCCACCACAGCAACGTTAGATTTCAAAATGCAGAAATGGCACAGGAAGGGGAATTGTTTATCGTACACAAATAACCCCGAACCAGTGGTGTGTGCTTGATTTCCTGTTGCATATTTGGGATTGAGGCAAGATCTCTTGAGAACTACAGATATTCACGTTAAAATCCACAACCTGGGTATTTGAAGGCAGTCTTAAATATGCCATTTTGCTATATTTTAGAACCAGGAAGAGCATAATACCAAGAGTGAAACCGAGAAACAACATGCCAAGTCGGAGGTTAGCTGCGAGTACCCAGCAGAGTAACGTTATTACTGATGGAGGAGATTACCACTTTGGGTATAGTTACAGATGAAGCTTCAGCCGGTGAATCTCGACCTCAATGTCAGAGTCTGGGTTAAAGACCGAAAGTCAAGAAAAAAGGAAATCAACATATCACCAACTCTTCATTCAGTTAGACGCTTTAAATTTGGTCTGAGGATCAGCACCTCACTCTAACTGGAGGCGTTTTTTCACCTCCGAGGCAATTAAAGCACTACATGCACAGCTATACAAAATAAGAATAAAATAAGGGAACATTTCGGATATACAAGTGTATAACTTCCAGCACGGTTATATAAAAACATTTAGCCATTTTGTAAACAAGACAGCGCAGCTATCTAGTGAACGTGACTGTATGACATAACTTAGGTAGCTAGCTAGCAGCTAACTGTCTGGCGGTAATTAGCGGTAAAAGCCTGGGATTCGTGGCACCCAGTCATCTGAAAAGTTGTTTAGTTGAACACTTTCAGCATATTGGTGCATGGCACGGCTGTTAACATCCTAGTGCACGGTTTCGCTAGCCAGATAGACACCTAAATTCCTAAATGAAATCACTCGTGAATTTGACCGTGATCGATAATATAACGCTATCAGGTCACTAATTCATGACTGACCGTATTAACATGTGGGGACTCTTTTATTTATAACAGCTAAATTACTCAGGTGACACAATTAGCTACCTAACGTGACTGCTGAGAACAACATGCCGACTATACTCATGTATTATTCTAGCCACGCAGTTAGCGTGCTAGCTAAGTTAGCCAGCAAGCTTGTGTCCCAGATAAGACACATGTTATATAACTTCCCGACACCATTGCTATTTTGCATTTGATTTGCGTTTGCATGGCACACTGTTAGCTTAAAGCAAATGCAGACAACTTGCTAGCAAAGCAGGTAGCTAGTCTAGCTATCTAAGACCACTTCACTTGCTCAGATAGCTAAACTGCTAGCACCCTGACTGTCAATCCCAATTTAACCAGTTAGCCACCAAATAACTGCCACAATTGCTGTAGCACACTATGAGAGTCTCGCTAACTAGCTAGCGACTACATCAAAAATAATTGAATACAGATACAGCAACTGTAACACAGAGTATTAGCTTGTCAAGTAACAGAATATGCACTAAGTTTGATACTAATAATCACAAATGCTAGCTACAGCCAGATAGACGGTAACATAGCAATTAAACCAAAACATATTTCAAACAAACCGCCTGGTTAAGATAACCAGACAAGTCATATGGCTAACTAGCTACACCAGCTAATCTGTCTTGGTTAAACCCATATCCAAACATGGATGTATATCTGACACGGAGGTACAGTTAGCCTGCTATCCAGCTACTACCTAAAGCGATAACACGGCCCTTTAAACCCGCACCGGGATAATCAAGGATTATAATAATAATAATCTTATATAATAGCTAGCAACCTGTCGGCAACAAACTACTGGTGGCTATGAGGCTAAAGTGCAAAGGCAGCTCATATCTGACAGC
Source organism: Megalops atlanticus (assembly GCA_019176425.1). Classification (NCBI taxonomy): domain Eukaryota; kingdom Metazoa; phylum Chordata; class Actinopteri; order Elopiformes; family Megalopidae; genus Megalops; species Megalops atlanticus. The sequence goes on from CM032881.1 coordinate 7,404,892, forward strand.
ACCAGACAACTTTAACTGCAGAATACAGCTAGCGAGCTAGTGGGGAAAAATAAAAACCAACAAGACAGAGAGAGAGCTACCAAGCTAAACAGTGTCAGTAACTTAAAAGCAATTGTGCAATATGAACTAAACGTTCCCACCGCTATATAGAGGCAGACAGGCGCCGTGAAATTATCAGTTAGCCAATGTTTTATCTAACGCTAACCAACGTTTCCTATGAAGAGCAATGGTGAAACCAATGCTAGCTGTACTACCAAAAGGCAAGCTCGCTATCTACAATCTTAGTACTTGCGAATCTCGTAGTTAAAACTCTGTCAAAAGAATCAACAGGGAAAACCGCTGTCAAAAAACGCCTGTCAAAAGAATCAACAGGGAAAACCGCTGCAATATTACTATCGTTATTTCCCATTCGGCACGCATGCATGCACGCACTGAGCAGTGGTTGCGATGTCGGATACCTGGGTATGGTAATGCATTTGGTGTTGATATTCTGGGTTGTGATGGCTTTTTCCAGCTCGTCCAGCTGACCGGTCTTTTTCAGCTTCTTCACCAGGCTTTTTACTGCCTTTTCGCACCACTTCTCCTCCTGCCCGTTCTGTTCTCCTTTTTTCCAGCCCAGAAGCCTTTTCACGATCGGTGGAGTAAAAGGCAAAATTGACATCTTGAGCTCAATACAAAGTTCTGCCAATATAAGTGCGCTTTTCTGGTGATGAAATACAGATGCAGTCCTCTTTAGGTGAAATGAATGAACAAAATTATTTAAAAACAATCAGCAACACTCATATGCGGAAAACTTTGCTTCCCGTCCGGTTTACAGTTTTGCTAGCTTGAAAGCTAGCGAAGGGTTTGCTCTCTCTCTACTGGTCTGCTGCACTAGTGAAACTAGTAACAATCCGCAGCGAAACGTAGTCCTCTCTGCCCTCTTCTCTCGCTCTTAAACCCATCAGAGAACTGTTCTTATCATCTGCTGCTTTATATAACCTTTTTAAGCTAAACAGAACAGCTATGATGACTGTTTTCGTCTGGAGCGCCTAGCTAGCTACTAGCTAAAAAGTTTGGCTTTGGGGGCACTCTTGAGGCGACGAGTCATCCGCTTCCCCTCACTCTGTGGTAATGCGGTGAAGCGCCCACTGAAGTCTATTTAGAAGTCTGCCTCCAATGCAAATTTGGTAACTACCCCCAAGTCCCCTGCCTCTTCTCTGCAGACTTGGGTATGTGAGAGAAGCAAGGTATTGTACTGATGACCAAATGTGCAGCGTCTGCATTGCACGGGTCTCCCATTGTCTGCCCGGCGGGTCTGTCAATAGGCTGGGTTACGGTTGTTAAACTGCTCGTCGGGTCCTCGAGAGGCAAATGAGTTCAACTTGGTGCAGTTGTCGAAACAAGCACTTCTTGTTTTTCCTCACGAACTTAACTAGACAAAACATACTACTTCACTGTAACTTTATATTAGCTGTATAGCCTACTTAATTTCGATTATGAAGGGAAACTTTTTTTGAACCGCTCTTTGGTGACACGTTGAATATTGCTCAGCCATTGTTTGTAAAATAGCACATTGTGTTGGCTAACTTAAATATGCAATGTGCAAATATATATGGCAAGAAACTGTTTACTTACACTTCTATATGTAGTGTAAGTAAGTATAAGGGCAAGAATATAAATATATATATATATATGTATTTAAAAGTGTAAGTAAATAGCTTCTTGAAAGTAAACCTGCTCAGATTTTGTCTATCTGGGCATTTAACTTTGCGCACTTGCACTGAACAAAGATAGTGTGGCTACACGAAGAATCCCGTCTTTATACCCAGGTATGTTGTGTCCGTATCCCTCCCATTCATTAATCCTAAATTCTGTGCCTTGAATTATAAAATCACACCAGCTACAGTTATTATGATAATTATCATTGCTGCATAACAGGATGCATACAGTTCTTGACCTCTGATTACATTTACTGCATTGCGCATGAACAAAGAAGAACACCTGTAAGGAAGAGGAAGGGTGGGTAGCTGTTATGAAAACAGACTAGGTTCATACACTATTACCGGAGGTGTGTACAGTAACAAATTTCTCTCAGACTTTTATTTATGTGGTGTAATCCATATGCATATGGATTATATCCCTAACTGTATGGTACTATTGCTATTTGCTGTCCTCTCTTTTATGACCTCTTCTTGAGAGCAGTCCAGGAATTGAGATTTTTGACATGTAATACAGGTCAGCAAATAGCTGCCCTCAAATGTGAATAAATTGAAATAACTAAGTGATATGTGAGAAGCCCTCTTTAATGTGAAGAAAAAAGTACCAAGAAAACAAATGTAACTTAAGTGTCAGATGGCACATTATTCTAACCCGGATTTTATTTATTTGGTTGTTATGACCAAGCAAGTGAATTAATAATTGAATGCTATGTATTTGTCACTCCCAATTTTTGACTAGGTAACACTGAAGGACTAAAGAAAAGAACATTTTTAGAGGGGTTTTGTGTGGTAGGGCTTGTGTCTGAGGAAAGGCCTGCTGCCTTCTGGATTGAGTTTTCCAGCCTCTAATCTGAGTGATGCTATCCAGACTTCAGCTGCGAGGGCCACTTTATTTAGGGGGGGGTGGAGGGGTGGGGGGGGGGGTGGGGGTGGTAACGGTAACGGCAGGCATGCAGGCTGGCCTGTCCCAGCTTGCCTAGTCTGTGCACACACAGGCTCCTTGCTCGGGGAATATCCCAAATCAGCGGGCGTCATTCTGTCCGGTCTCTCCCTCCCAGCCCCCTGCCTGACAAGTGGCAGAGGGAGTGAGGCCGGGAGTGGGGGGTTGGGGGGGCAGGGGGACAGAGAGGGGGTAGTCTGTACCAAACCTCACAGATGTTATTCTCACTATGCAGAGGGAACACGTGCACAGGTCCTCCTCGTTAGAGTGAATGTAGGATTCAGGGCCAGTGTTACTGTTTTTTCTGTTTTAATAAAGACACCTTTCACTGCTCCAGAAACAGCTCTGCTAAATCTTTGATTTTGTTTTTTTTTTTTAGATTTATGCTGTTTTTTTTGTATGTGAGAGTCTGTGTGTTTGTAGTTGTGTGTATTTTTAGTTGAACAAACACTCTTTTGGAAAAAGAGCCGAGGTATAAAAAAAAAAAATGAAGTCTTCTAAACCTTTTAGAGAAAATTGTCAAAAGCTGTGTCAAATGTGACATTTCCCTCTCCTCAAAATATGTAATGTCTCAATTTCAATCCAATCAAAAAATATGCACAAATATGGACTGGACTTTCTTGGTGAAGTGCAAACGGCACTAAAGGCCGCACATTAAGGAAATGCTTCTGTGTGACATTTCAGTTCTGAACATCTCTTTCCCTGTCATATGCAAAGATTTCTTTTATTACTCTGAATTATCAGTTACTGACAATATTGTTCTGTAATTGATGTGTCGAGTGCAGTTTAATTTGCTTCTCTGTTCTGGCACTGATAATGATCTCTCTTGTTCTATGTATGCAAACAAATACAAAGCTGCAGATTCTCTTTGATAAATTATGCAACTCCAAATGGTGTTCAAAGCCCTAAAGATTCGTTGTAGAATTATTTAATTCAGCCAGTGACTAAAATGTGCCTAAATCACAAAGAAACATTGACACTGAAACTAGCTAAAATGCAAAGCACCACATTATTTCAATCATCAAATTATCTCCACCATTGGAAGACAGAGAATACAATCAAATTTTAAGCCACAATTGTACATATGGCTATGACCTTTTTGTGCCATTCTAACCTACCACAGAAGTCCCTAAAATAGTTCTTTAAAAAGACCTCTTTGAGGGTATCATTAAAGTCAATAATAATTGACATTTCTCCTTAAATTTATCCACATAGAAATCATAAAGGTGATCTGATCTCCACTCTGCAGTATGCTTGCATGGTATTACTGATAGGTGCATGCCCCCCAGCACAAGCATAGCTATAAATACATCTGTTCAGAGGCCCAGCATGGCAGCCCCCTTTCCTTTTATCTATTTTAGACAGCCATCAATGTATATTTTTACATCAGTACTTGGCAGAGCTTCATGCCTCCTCACTTGAATAAGAGCCACGGTCAGTAGCTCCCCAAAATCCATTTAAAAGGGCCTGAACAATCATTGAACCCACCCTGAACAAGTCTATAGCATGCCTTTAACATGTCCTGGCACTCCTGCAACCATGAATATACACTACAGAAAACTATTTTCAGTCTGAATTAAATTTACATTTTATGTTATGGCAAACCCTTCCTTGACTTGAACAACAAGCTTGAAAGTAAATCATTGACTATGCCTGTAATGTAATAATCATATGTAATAATGTAAAATGTAATATGGAATATGTTTAGCCACACTTTGCTTTTCAGTTTATGAACTATATTGTTTATATTACAGTGTACAGGCACCTGAGCATCACAGGCAACCTACATTTCGCATATCAAGAGTATCAGGCTATGCTGTTTCAAGTGCAAATAGCCTGCTGTATCCATTCTTCTATTTATTCTACTTTTTCAACATTCTTTGGAAATGTGATCAATTGCAACAGTACTAAAAAAGAGTGATGCTTTGGAAGTGATACATCTGTGTTCCCTTTTTTTTTTACTATTATCTTTTTTTTTCATCATAAGTTAAGAACATGCCACAACATGTCCAGGTCTGCTGAAACAATCAAGCCCGCAGCCCGAAGGAATAGGAAATAACAACAACAAACATGATACGGGCTCCCTCGGGGCCGCGTGGGCAGGAAGAGGAGACAACGCGTGCTGCCATGTGCTGCCTGCAGAAGTCTGCACAGGCCCAGCACCTGTTTACACCTCTAGGGATTGGGCGGACGGGACAGCTGGTGTGAGTGTGGGTGTGCTTTTGGTGGGGGCAGATGGGCCGCAGCAGACGAGGATGGAAGAAGGGCAGGTCTGGGGGCCCGGGTGAAGAATTGCTCTGGACAAAAGGCAAGTCGGCAGGCTGAATGGGTAATGACCATGCACAATCCGGTGGATGATAATGGCATTGTGGTGGGCTGCACTCGGGGGACTGGTGTGTGTGTGTGTGTGTGTGTGTGTGTGTGTGTGTGTGTGCGCGTGTGTGTGCGCGCGGTGGGGTGAGATGGAGTTGGGGGGGTGGGCGGTGGGTCTTCAGCTGGAGAGCAGCAACAATAGTTTGAGGAAAGGGGGTGTTATAATAGGAAGCATGAGGCTTTGTGTGTCTGAGATCAAACTAAAAAAAACACAGCTCTGCTGCAAACTTGATAAGAAGCTTGTATCTGAAAACTAACAACAAAGCTCTGATCTGGTTTGTGTTTTTTTTTTTTTTTTTTTATGAAATATAACCCTGAAACACTGGAGTTGTAGTCTAGAAACTACTACTGAAGTGGAGGTACCTACACTTCTGATTCAGGACACTTTTACTAAGGGGTAGATTGCATTGCAATTGAGATTTGAGTAATGTCAGTGTTTACATGATATTTACAAGGCTCCAAGCTGACTGAGTCTGAACTTATAAAAACATAAAATTTACTTTCTCACAGAATACTCACATCAATCATAACCCATAGCAGCAAAAATTAAAATAATAACAAAGACATGCACATCTGAAGGCACTGACAAATTTAGAGGGTTTCTTGCATTTTAGCTGTTTTCAGTAGAAAGTGGAAACTCCAAAACCATTTCCTTTGGTATCGGTTCACTTTCTGAATCTCTTGTTTTTCTTGAATTGCAAAATTCCTTCTTACTGCTCTTACAGAAGAGAAGAGTCTAAGTGGCCAAGGATAAAGACCTAACTTCTAAGAGCTCGTTAAAGTGAATCAGGAGCACCAAAATTATCCGAAGGCCACAGCTGTGTCACCAAGGCCATGTTGCCACTGACGACGGATACACAGCGCGGCATCTGAAAGCAGGGGTGTCATCCAGTGCCAGTGAGTTTGTTTACAGAACAAGAAACGCCCCACTTGAGCCTCTCTGTAATTGCCAGCCCAGCAAACCACAGGCTGTGCGTGCCTACCTGAGACAACTGAGAGACACCCACCACTGTTATTAAGCTCAGTTTACTTTGCAGCACTCAACAGCTGGCAAGGAGCGGTGGTGGAAGGGGTGCGAAGTCGTGGTTCTGTGAAAACCACCTCGGCTGAGTCTAGCAAAACGCTGCAAAGCTGCTCTCACCCTCCCTAAACCCATCAATCTCTCAATGGCCTCAGCGGAGACAGCTCCAAATCTGCAGGAGAGCACACGACGTCCCAGCCCCCCTACTCTATGCGCCCTTCAACCCCCCCAGTCTACAAGCCTTCACCCACGCTGCCTCCTTGTCCTGTCCTGCTGGCCAGGACACCCTGAACACTTCCCTGGGCCCTGAGATATCCCAGCCCCCATTCCCTCTGGACCCCCTTTGGTGTAGCAGAGCTGCAGATGGGTGATAAGGAGCAGGTGAATCTCACTTTCTCCCACCACAGTTTCAGTTCCACATCCCTGGTTAGCACTGATGGCAGACTTGATAATCCTTTGGCTTCTTTTTTAAGCAGTTTGGTTTGATTGTTTTTGTGAAAAGACTATGACGTATTGTTTTACATTCAAGCTTTTTATTATTATTGTTTCCTAATATGCCAAAAGTGTTTACTTTTCTGAAAGCAGTTAACCAGACACACTAAATGTGTTCTTTGATAGAGAAGGGGGTTGGCAACAGTGTTTTTTTTACAAAAGCCTTGTACAAATAGAGGTTTATATTGAAATCATTCTAATCAAAACTACAGAAAAGCACAACCTAATATAAATAGCCAAAAGGGACGGCTGCTTCATCATTCAGCCCATAACTGTCTTAGAAAAAGTTGTGTGCCTTTTCCACCTAACAAGCAAGGTCGAGGCTAGTTTTTCCTTCAGTTGCTACAGCTCGAGAACACAAATCCATCACCTTATCCGCGCTGTGCATTTGTAGTCAGGGTTAGCTGCCAATGGCAACCGTGTGAACTGTCGAGAGAAAAAGTGTTTCTTTAATTAACTGAGACTTAATGGTGGGAATTCCCAGTATTTTCAAATATCTTTGTACCAGTGCCATGCGGAACAAGGATATTTTTGTAAGTCTCCTGCGTACACGCTCCACAAGTCACCCCTTTCGCGCGCTGAATAATCGATGCGTCACACCTTCGTACCATGGGCATGTTGTGCTTCGCGAGCTCAGCGCGATGAATCACAGGAGAGAGTGTATACAGAACCGAACCAAGTCCGCTGATACGACTGTTTGATTGTAGTACAGGTGACGCAAGTACATTGAAGTATACCTTAGTCAGACTTAAGTACAGACTGGAGAATGAAAGGGAATGTTATTAAGATACTGACTCACTCCGTCTTCTACGTTCTCACAGACCCATATATGGCGAGTAGGTTCAGGAGGGTGTTAGCCCCTTGCATCAGTTACCATGGCCTTTTCCACCGTTCCACCGTCTGCCTCACCACCTTCTGTTTAACTGACCATGCATTTATTATTATATTTACATTATTACGTGGCTACAACGGAATCCTGTTGTCGTTCCTCTTGGGCGTAGTGTCCTGTCGTGTGTTTGAGGATCAGTATTCGAGAAACATCAAAGTTTGTTTATGCCAACAATTAAGAACATTTTAAAGTACAACCAACGAAAGACATGTAAAGCACAACATCAACAACAACAATAATACAACCGAAATGCTGTCATTCACTGACATATGTGTCATTTCCAAACGCCTGATATTTCGCAAAAGAGAGAAGAGGATTTCGCAAAACAAAAACACTTCTCTTGGTGAAAGAGGAGCAACTAATATCTAATGAGGAAATGCAACATGCAGAGCAAAAGCAGAAGACCATCAGGTTGCAATGTAAATTATCTTTCCACCTTTTCAGTTCTGAATTTTCAGTCTTTTTTAGTTTAAAATGTTATTTATTCATTTTGACATCATGGAAAACTGTGATGTCACCATATTAACATTTTAAAAAAGAAGCATTATTATGTAATTGCTGCATATCCAAAAGACTATAAGCCAACACTGGGCAATTGGAACCTTTGGTGCTTGACTAAAACCTAAAAAAGTCTTTAAAAACTGATAACTTCAACCAGTCTTAAACTCAGTCCCACATTTCTAACCCACTATTAGTCTAATGGCCATAAGGTTACGGCCTTAAGGTTAGTTTGCACCGTTTTAGGCCTTGAATTGCAGTCTCGTTCTATTTTCCTGATGAACCATAACCGCATATCTATGATTGCTCAATTATCTAAATGCAAATATCGTCAAACATGCAAATAAAGATGGTATCAAAAAGCAGCAAGAGCGAGCTAGAAGTTGGAGTTGATTTGAAAATGGAAATTAGGAATTCTTTGGTTAAATCGGTTCTTAACTTCAGAAACAAACAGACAGACAAACAAACAAAAACGCTGGACTTCACAGCTGTGATTATTCAGTGAAGCATCAAACCACAATGTCATATGTGGTAAGCAAGGGAGTGAGTCACACCTTGATTGCGAGTTCATACTTGCCACATAACAGTAGTTAATAAATTATAGTGTATTAGTCACTACAGGAAAAAAATAAGGACATCACTATAATAACGGAACAAATATGGTAAAATTTCTGACTGGAAGGGATACATGTGGAAATCGGATGAGTAAGAATAATGTACAAAAACAAATGCATTGCAATAACGTCTGCAAAGTCAAGTATAAAACCACATATGGGTCATCTAGCCTTCTGTCCTCCTATTATTCAGAAGGACAAGGTTCTTACAATATTAGCTTGTCTAGCTCTTCACAAGCTGTGATAATGTCTAAATCATCACAATTGAGAAAAGAGCCTTGGTCCGGGAGTTTTCCTGCCAGACTGGCCCAAGATGCAGCTCAATAAGAGTGGACCAAGGCCATGACCAAGGGTCATCTATTTGTATACAATGACCGGCGTTAACCTTATGATTAAGCGATCCTGAATTGCTGAGGACACAACAGACTGTTTGAATTACGGATGGCGAAAGCAACCGAAGTGAATGGTCACAGGCAGTAAAACAGATTGCAAAGTTATTGGGCGCCTTCTAGTGGCTATACGTACACACTGCAAGACTCACAGAACACTCGCATTATACATCACATTCAACGGGCGCATTGAATTCAGTTTTTTCTCAGATCCCTTTATGAATAGCGTTTGTGAAATGTTTCAGGTAATCAGCATTATGATACCACTCCTGTCTTAATACCCAGATAAAATTCATTAAGATACAGTGTGACATCAAGGACAGCTATCGGATTATCACACAATGAAGGCCATAGAGAGTAGCAGTTCTTGCCTGGCAGAAAAAATGTTTATGGTTCTCAGTCCAAAGCAATCCAAAGCAGAGAGGTGCAGTACTTACTTGGAACCTTTTATGTGCATACTGTATATGTATTGAATTATAATATTGCTTCAACATGTTATCATGCACAACTAGAGTTAAAAGGGAATGTTTTATAAAAAAAAAAAAGAAACAAGTTTGAAACACCACATTTAAAGTAGTTTGAAATATCAGGATTAACACTGCATTCAACCACTTCATCGAATGCCCACGAGGTGAACCTGGACATTTCTGAGATTTATTACATGGATTTATTGATGACTCAACCATTCAAACTGTGTAATGCCAATTTAATACAAAAAAGAGTGTTCTCAACTCTCCTAGTGCATTATCTGTAATCTAACACTGTTCCAATGAATATTTGCCTAAGCATTGTGGGGGAGTCACTTTCTAAGAGACAAAGACATAGTCCTAACAATCTGGGTTTTTTCTGCAATGCTGTTGTACTGAGATATTTTCTGCTCATTATATTTTGTATACTACTGAGTTCAATTTCCCTGTACAAAATAACTGGAGATAATATTATGCAGGCATTATGTTTCATCCACAGAAGCAGAGTCATGCAACCTCAGTAGACAGTTGTTGATTTAATGGTAAAAACACACTTTAAAAAACACTGCTTGTACTCTATTTGTGAGATTTGGTGCAATATTCATGACATTTCTGAACCTTTAAAATTTCTTTTAAATGCCCATCTCAACATGCAAATTTGTTTAAATCAAAAACGAACCAGTCGGCACTTCTCATATCCCTTAGATCAAAGACTTCAAACTCTTTCTATAAACACAATTCGAATGTTCATTGTGTACAATGGGCCATAACTGCATTTATGTGATTTAAAAGCTTTGATGAAGCTCCCATAACATTACATGTGTATTGCCATGGCTCATTGCACCTCTCTCAGGGCAAAATAATTTTACATGCATATTCCATCCTCTACCTCTGCCATTTTCCCCATTATAAACAAATAGTGTCTCTTGTTTCCAAATGAGTTTCCTATGTTAATTTTGTTTGGAAATAAGACTGTTTCGAAGATATATTGACATATCCGGGCTTTTTATGTTTGTTTGTGATAGACATAATATACATCGCTAATGCCACATGGCAATATTATTAATTCTGTGGGAGTTTTGATATTGGATCCCACTTGCTAGTTTTTGACACTGCTGTTCTTTTTGCTGTTTGGGGCCGAAGGGAGGGGTCAGCATTCCGCCTCGGCCAGCTTCCATGCTGCTGTCATGTGGCGGCTCTGAGGACAAGCCAGCGGAACAGGAAGGTGCCTCGCTGCTGGAGGAGCATGGGATTGCCGCCCGATTGGTTCGGCTCGTGGCAGCAGTGCGGGATGCCCAAACAGTTTTAATTACTCACTTGAAGCAAAGTTGTTCCAAATAGGAGAGAGAGAAACAAAGAGAGGGCGAATGCTGCCTCCACTGTTTTAGTGGAGTCTCCATTCCTCATAGCCTCCTGTTTCTGCAGAGGGTCCACTTATGACCTGCTGCTTCAGCTCAGCTTCAGTTAAGGCCTTCATTACATTATATAATGAATGTAATATAATGTAATGTTTAAGCACAGCCACCATTAATTAGGGCTCACAGTTTCAACATAACCCTCATTTATAAAAGCCTACTGATTAAGCACAGCATCTATTGATTAAGGCCCACCTTTTAGCATAGCCTCCATCAGTGAAGTTAAGGCTTATCGTTTAAGCAGACCCTCCATTAATTAAAGCCAACTGCTTCAGGACAGCCTTCACTCAGGCCCCTATTGCTTCAGGAAGGCCTCAGTTCTGAAAGATTGTCCCATGTCCGTACCCACTCAGGTATTCAGCCACTCTGACCTGCACCGCCACCCCTTCCATCCTTCAAACCAGGCCCCTACCCAAAGCCGTAATGCCTTTTTTCCTTTTCATTACAGGAGGAGCTGTTATGAAGATGGGATTCATGTAAATGAGTGTCTTAGGTATTCATTTGTTTTACGGTGGGTGAGCGGGCGTGCATTCCGCCTGGAGCAGTGGCGGAGGAGCCGTTGCGAGGAGGAGGAGGAGGAGGAGGAGTAGTGTTGGGATAAAGAGCGCCTTGCTCTCCATCACCGCTCACCATCACTCTCTTGCGCAGACACCTCATGTAAATATACAGCTTGCAGCCCGCTCCTATCCAACACTGCTGCTCCACCCAACCCCCCCCCTACATCCAAACTAATCATCATGAAATTAGTTTCAGCGCGACCGAGAATCTGCCTGCTTCAATGCACTATATCCATATGCATGAAATTGCCTGAGTTAATGCAGGGTATGAAACTCTGCCGTCGCGATGAATGGTTCAGATTGCATGCAGTAATGTTATTTTCCATTAAATTGGAGAATATTTCCCCATTGCGTAGTCAGGGCCCTGCAGCAGTATGCTGTAAATTGCCATGTATGGATAATTAAGCAGTACTCCTGAACATTAAAACATGCTTATTTTGGGGGGCTGGGGAGTGGCTGCTGGCTGGGGCCGAATCCTCTCAAGTGGTAGCTGTGGTGTGGTGGTGGGTGTATTTGGGAAGTGTCTACAAGATCTTCACCATGGTCCTGTACCAGATCTTAATGACTATCTCTTTGTTAAACGACAGTTTAATTAATGTTAAGGATGTATTTAAATGTTTTTTGTCATTACTGCTTACAAAAAAGTAGCTGAGCAGGGACTTGCAAATATTGATTGATTGTGTTGTATATGGGAAGTAGTTCTGTTGTTCCGTAGTTCCTTTCCTCACAGATCAACCATCAGTAAGTTTTGGCCTGGTAAACTTGCTTTGCTGATTGATGATTAGCATTATAGGATAGCTATAGTATATCAAATGTCTCAGTATAAAGAAGACTGACCAAACGCATGATTTTGTTAAAGATCCGAGCTTACCAGGATCTGACCCCCCTACAGTGTACAAGCATCAACTTAGTGAACAAATTCTAATATCACCAATAACAGGTTGATGAATACTGTGATGCATGGATGCATGGTTGTAGGAATACAAGGCAAAAGGTCAGTTTAAAATAATATAGATATCCTATTCCATTTACTGTTAGAAATCGCCAGTAATGGCATCAAAAAGCATCAGGACATGCAGAAGACTCTAGGCCTGTTTCCATTTGCATCAGAGAAAAGTATGATGTTTAGATCTATTGACTAATCTGTGAATTGAGATATCTACAAACCCAGTTTCCTTTAAAAAAGAAGAAAACACCAGAAACTCCTGAGTTTAAGCATGATAGATTACTCTGGCGCTCATACATGTCTATGTGTGATCAAATAGGCCTGAAATCTTTATGTGTTGAAGTCTAAGATAACTGAAGTTTTTTATTTTACAAGTTTTTGAATAGCCTCCCCCTCTGCAGCTCTCTTCTTGTCAGTTGTTGGTAAAGATGAGGCCCATTTTCACAGCACTAACTCAATACTGCATCAATAATGTTACAATACTGAGAAACTAATGAGCAAATGCAATGAAAAACTCAAGGTAATAATCAACCAGACAACTATAAAGCATAATTAGTTCACAAAGGAAATGTATTTGCCACATATATTGTCCCATTAATTTTACGCAATTCTGGAGCTGATGCTCTTAGCGATACAATAAAATTTTAAATACTTCTTTTCCCTATAAAGGCCGGATGTCATTTTACGGCTTAATAAACATAATGGATTTACATTATTCTTGCTTCTGAAGAGGGATATATATCATGTTGATTTGTCATTAGATTCCAAAAGCACCTTTAATTGTATTTCACTCTTGGTATTTAAAGTGATATAAACAAATGCAGTGGCAGGTAAGCCTGAGTTTCTGCTTTTTTGCTTCTAAACACTACATTTACATAATTGTTTCGTGGCTGCTTTTTTAATTTAGCAAATTAATCACCGAGAACCCTATTATATTGGCAAAAAATAAAATGGAAAAAACCTATGGTGGCATTAACAATGCTTTCAGCATGAGCACTCAGTCACACAGTAGCAGTACTGTTTTGCATAAAAAGCAGCCCTATATAAAGCATTTTGTCTTCTTTTTTACCCAATAAATGGCATGCAAATTTTTATGGGGTAGATGAGAATAAATGCTGAATATTAAGGTAAAAATATTCGTAAAGGTCACAAATGACTCTTGTTCAAAACACCTTAATAAGGCCTGAGGAAAACACATTAGGGGAATTATCTTATAAAGCTGTTATGAAACAGTAGCGGTTATGTTCATATTTCTGAACTAAATTACCATGTTGGTAACTAAATGACTGGTAATGTAATGAATGGAGAGAAGTTTACATGCTGCATTTGCATTCAGACACGTAGTTCTCCAAATGCTCTCTGTATGAACACCTCAAAAATTAAATAATGTCTTTAAATTGGGCCTTTCTACACTGCTGTGATTAAAAAATTTTGGAGCTGTTATTTCCTGCTAGTGTTTCCAATCACAGCACTCTGACTGTAGCCGTCCCGTTACTCACACCTGCCGTTTCAGAGCCCGCCGCCTCGCCGCAGTGGTACAGAGAGAACGGACACAGGCCCGGCACACTGGCAATGTCGCAGAGTGCTACGGTTCCTGGCCGCGTAGAACGCGCGCACGCGACAGTTATGCTAAGCGGTTCGTTGTACAGATGAGGCCACTTCCAAAGTCAGTTTCCGGCCTCTTTGAAACTCCCCCTTTGCTCAAAATCAGTAATCTGTGTCATCAAAAGGTGATGCTAAGGGCAATGAAATGTTAACAAACACATTCTACCACAATAAACATGCTAATGCACGCCAGGGGTGGGGGGAGGTGTTTGAGGGGGGGAAATCTGCTCCTCTGGGGTGGCTCTGTTTGACTAAGTCATGCCGCCTCATTTGTCTCCCCCACACCCCCCCACACCCCCTCTCCTCCTGCCCCTGGGCCCCCTCTATGGGGGGCAAATGGCATAACTTCCCCCTGCTTGATGACACCCTCAGGGCTTGACCAATGAGCAGTTCTGAGAGCGATCTGGCAAGGTCACAGGCGGTCATAGGATTCTCCCATTATGTGTAATGGTGTGTTCACCGCTTTGAGCTTTCGCATGTAGGACGGACATCTGGTCTCTGCTGGTACTGTGCGTGCACCTGTAACCACTGACTCTTTGTGTGTTTCATTGGAAAACACTATGTGTGTGTGTGTGTGTTTGTGTGTATGTGTGTGTGTGCTTGTGCATGTGTTTGTGTCTATGTAGGAGCAAGTTTGTGTGGTCATTCAATCACATCTTTCCCACTCAAATTTGTGTCTGGGAGTGAATTCTTTATTGTGTTATGCCATCTTGGCCCATCGGTGTGTCTGTTCACAGAGGTTTAAAAAAGTAGAGAGGACAAAACCTACAACCTTTCATTTGTGTTTGTTCCACCCTAATTTAGACAGTATGCTAGATTTTCTCCCTCACAATAGTGGTTGATGGAGACTGGGTGCAGTTTTCTCAGGGTGGGCAAACTCATGCAGCCCCAATGTTTGTGTGGGGTTTTTAAAGCACAGCATCGTTTTGCACTGTTCACAGCCTGATTTGATAATAAAAATAGAGGAGGACAACTAACAACCCGCCCAGTTTGGAAACTGACAGCTATGCAAAGCCTGAGAAGTAATCAGGAAGTCTCAGAATGTACCGAGGGGTCAGAGAAGGTAGTCCTTAAATGGAACAGTAACTTAGTTACAATATGATTTTTAACAGGACAGACTGAAATAAACACACTGATCAAAGAGAGGTTATCACACATTGGGAACAATGAGACGCTGTAGGCGGTAACAAAAGAACACAGCAGGGTATTCATGCCTCCAGTAACAGTCCTTTGTCTTTTGTGTGTTTGTACATGCGTGGGCACATAGTCTGGTATTTCCTTTACTTACACATGTGGTCTTTGAATTTATTAGGTAATCATTCCTCTCCCCATGTACCTGTTTATGATTGATTTGCACCATTAAAAATCATGCCACTTGAGGGTTAACCCAAAATAGGGGCCACACATTAAAAGCTAAGTCTTTTATTTACTTATAAGTTGTTTGATAGCATTACCTTATTCTGGAAAAAAAATGCCCACATTGCATATCTCTTTGTTATAACCAAAACATTTGAATGTAACCCTATTTGTGTTTATGACTGAAATGTATGTTAACTACCCAAAGATGCTAACCATTAGACACAGTTACTTACAAATTGACCAGATGCTGATGAGTGGTCCTGTTTTAAACTGGCAAGCTTGTTATTCCTGAGAGACAGTCGGAACACGTCCAGGATATTATTTATTTAGAAGTTTTCTGCTTCATTTCTTTCTTGTTATCTGCCCCCCAAGTGGTCATGAGTGCAGTTTAATGCACATCTATTTTTGTGAAAACACAAAGTGTGTTGTCACTTATTGTACTCCATAAACACTGACCCATATTGAGACAACCCTAAGCATGTTCAGTTCACATTAACAGTTGCTGCTTACAATACTGTAAAAAAAATGTTAGTTTAGTTTGCAAGAACAAAAATTTTGTTGTTCAAGGACAATACAGGCGTGCATTCTGAAAAATGGTCAGTGAATTCATATGTCTAATTATTCAAATAATGTAGAATTTGCCCACTCTCTTTCAATGTAGCATCTCTGTGGTGTTCTTTTTTGTTTGTTTTTCTGCAATCACACATCAGGGAGTGCTTGTCAACTTCTTCAATCAATTTATTGATTTATCGATGTCCGCAGTAACTGATCTTTTGACCTGTACATGCATGTGCTGTTACCGATGGAGACAAGAGAGAGAAAATGACACATGTGACCACTGAAGTTTAGAGGTGGGTTACGCTGGGGCTGGTGTATGTGCACTGGTGTGTAGTGGTTTTCATCAAAAGTAGTTTGATGCGATTGTGTCAGTACAACAGGACACAGAGATTTCAATAGTGGATACATAGGTGTGTGTGTGCGTGTGTGTGCGTGTGTGTGTGCGCGCGCGCGTGTGTGTGTGTGTGTGTGTATGTGTGTGTATTTTGTGTTTGTTGATCACTGGGGTGTAGTGTGCTCCTGAGAATCCAGTGAAGGTATTGCAGTGGGATAGACTCCTCCTCACAGCCTCATACAGACATGTTCTCCACTGGTGCTGATGCTGATGCTAGTGCTCTGAGGCCATATGTAAATACCCCCCCCCCCAATATTCCCCACCCTCTTAAAACCCAGGGGCTCATTAGCGCTGCTTTTATGACATGTTTTTACTTAAATGCTATTGATTTTTCCATCTCCTTGTCAGAAGGAGCGTTTCAGTAAACAGGCGAGTGCATGGCGGATCGGTGGGGAAACTGTCATCAGCGTGTGGATGCCAGTGGCAGCATGAGGCAGGAGGAATCCAGCTGTTTACACGGGTCACAGAAAGCGAAAGCATCGTGCGTCACCATGGATACGCATGACAGCTTAAGATGAACAACGCGAGAGCATTACCAGTTTCAAACTGAGAGTGCTCTCAGCGCTCGTTGCACCGCCTTTTACTGTCAGTCGGAACAGACGGAGGGGCGACGGAGGGAAACTCTTTTTAAAAGAGGAGAAGAGAGGAGGAAGGCAGTGCTCACTGTTCACCCAGCAGGCTTTCAGATCGAGTTCGTCTTTTCTGAGAGGCAGTGACTGACTGGCACTTTGGCCACAATCCAGGGGGGGACACAAGCAGAGGAGCAAACCTAATGAAGCCCCCCAAAACACTCCCCCTGACCTGGAGCTTGTTCCCACATTGTTCCAAGTAAACTGCTCCCTGTGCTGTTTAAACATTCCCCTGTCACAGTCCAGGGGGGGGCTGAGGAAAGGGAGAGGTGGCTGGGTGCCCGTAATGAGGCATTTCCCAGGAGCAGAGACAAAGCCAGGGCTCGGAGTAATAGCAAATGGGGGCTGGCCTCCCTCCACGGCCCAGTCACTCTCATCACCCGCACCTCAGGATGTAAGAGGCCTAAGTGCCGAGCGGCACGCTCTGGGCCATTCACACAATTACAGCGGCGTAGTCTTATGAATTGCGCTGGCGATAACTTGCATTTAAACAGCACCTTTGAAGGATCTCAAAGAGCCATGACAATGGTGGGGGCGGTGTGCGATTTGCCCGACCACCACCAACATGTTGTGCAAACCTGAGTGATGTACAACAGCCTTTTCACTTCAGTATTTGTTTGTAGACTATATGTGAGCCCCAGGAAATATATCTGAAATCACATTAAGAATCACAGATCATGTACACGCTTACTGATGCAGTAACACATGTTATTAACAGGGTTAATATGAAAATCAATGCCTTTGAACTGCTCATTCTTATTTAATAAGTATGTTCTTCTGGCTTTATGATAAATCTAACAAATATAAATGTGCAATTTTTTATTGTTCAGCATAATTCTTATCTGATATGTTTTGCATTTCATTACCAGAAGAATCTGTTTCCCTGTTTTACAAGGCAAACAAGGCCTGGTGAACATCTCTTCCTTACCTGTGACAGCCTCCTCTCTAATCTGAGCTCTGAGAAATGAGGGCTAAGTGTCCCCATAAGGGTGTTAAACATCATACTGAAACTATTAAGTGTTTTGTAATCTTGTTTCTTTTTTTGCAGCGGCCAACATCTCTGCAATAAAACAGTTTCTTGTGAGTACCACAAGGTGGCAGTAGAAACTAGGAGTTTGAAGTGACATTTCCCAATAAAGCAAAAGTTACATTTCATCTTCAACTTTTACAAAACTGAAAATTTGCATATATTACTTTTTATTCACCAAAATAAATTGAAAAAGTCTTTTAGAAAAAAGGATAAGTGCTAATATTTACATGAATGAAAGGAAAGGCCAAATGTTGATTGCAGTTCAGAGATCTTGACATTAATCCACTGCAAACTACAGCATATTTTAAATGACTTATGTATTTCTGTAAGAAGATACAGTAGCAAACAAGACTGATCCACTTCAGTTAGCATTGATGAATACAGCAGCATAATTTCAATGGACATAAACATAAAATAAAAACATAAACCTTAGGAGTAGTCATGCTTTGGTGACCTCCAAGCTTTGTAACCTCTCATGTTACTGTAGAAACCATCATTGGAAACATATGAAAAGAATGGTTTAATTTTCCAATATTGGTCCATATCATTCTACATTAACTTCTGAATACTGCAGACAGAGGGAAATAAGCTTCTTGGGAAGAGTGCTACAGCATCAGAATAACTTTTCTTATATTTGGTGTATTCAGGCACAGTTCTTCCTTCTCACTTTCTGACATGAGCTGTTACTTCTGAGTTTCATGCTACATGCTACTGGACAAAACTCTCTTACCGGTCCATGTGTTTCAATATACAGCAACTAGAAGCAGTGCTTATTTGTTTTTGTATGAACATTGTCAGAGATTAAACTACAGAATTAGTTTTTGTTTGTCATCCGTCACCACTGCTTTGACAACTTTGACAACTGTCCAACAACATGCCAATAAATCACTTTGCAATAAAAAATGGACAGAACTGGGACAGACGGATGGAGGGAGAGAGTCAGGGAGGAGGGAGTGAGAAAGACGGACAGAGGGAAATAGTAGAAGGAAAAAAGGGGGAGAGGAAGCCGATGGGGGTTCACAAGTGCAGGACCTGGTTTAGGAATTGCCTCCCTGTTTGTGAAAGACGATGTCCGATAATAAGCTTTTCCGTTTTTTTTTTTTTACAATAGCTTTAAAGCAGAAAATAAAAGTAATGCAGTAATTTGATACCTAAAAAAAACAAGGGACACAAAATTAAGAGCGCTGAAAGGTCTAGTCATAAAGTGTTTATTACATTTCCTTTGGAAAGCATGACAGTCCTCCTGCTAGTGTTTTTATTGTTTTTCATCATCTTTTCGAGAGCCTCAGTCACATCTGAAATAGTGGGGCAGTAATGCTGCCAAATGAGAGAGAGGAGAAGGAATGGCCTGAGCTCAGGTTACAGTCCCCGCCTGCTGCCTGCAAACCCACTGCACATGTGTTTCTGATAGAAGCCCACTCTTTGTAGTACTAAATCTAAAGAACTTCTTATTCAGAGAGAGAGAGAGGGAGAGGGAGAGGAAGTAGAGAGGGAAAGAGGGAGACAAGAACATTGAAAGTGAGTGAGAGAAGTACAGAGGGAGGGAAGGAGGAATAGAGAGGGAGAGGAAGGAAAGTTAAGGAAAACTAGGAGGGAGAGAGGGGAAGAAAACTTTCCACAGTAATCGTGAAAAGCTTATTCTGTGCTGTCCTGGAGCACGCTCAGAGGACAGTTCTGTTAGGGATGGCAGGGCACTCTCAGTCTGTGCCCCTCTCCTGTAGGACAGTACTGTCCATACATACCTCCATACAGATGACAAAAATGGGTCTGTGCATGCATTTTTGGGGTAATAGGTATTATTTGAAAAAACGTGACCAAACACAAATTAACCAGAGAGATGTAATCATTTTTGTCTCTGCTCGATCATTGCTTTTATTTAAACTATATGTTTGATGATAAGTATTGTGAATTGACGGTTTAAATGCTTTGTTTGATGGTTGGAAAGGTGAGTGGCACTGACTGAATCACTGTGATTTCAGTGAGATAAATAAATCCAGTCAATGATACCAGGATGGGCAACCAGGATTATTCAACCTGGTATCAACACCATGTTCAAGACCATACAAAACTTACCAAACAGTACTTTGAGGCCCTGAATCAATCTAACCGCAAAACGTTGCAAAATTCTGTCCTGTATATTACATGTGTGCTTGCTGAACTTTTTTTTTTACTTCATCTCACACCAAACCCATTATGCTTTGGATGTTTTGGGGGACAGGACACATTTGCTTCAAAATTCTTACCCATGTTAAGGACAAAATATATTGCAGTTACACTGAAACTAGGTCTCACTGAGAACACTGCACTTACAAAATATGATCACTTGTGGGAGCTACAGAGCAGTGGTTAAGGTTTCTCCCTGACACAACCCTATAATTTGGCTCCTCCAGAGCATGTATGATGCAAGGGGTACGGTATATAGGCAAGAAGGAGAACAGGATCTTTTATCAGGCGCTTAAGGTTAAAATACCAAGCCCTGGAACACGTCCAACCATTTAAAAATCTTTGTGGCAACTGTGAAAAGTGGTTCTGTTGACTGCAGCAGTCCAGACAGAGGTACACACGTGTTCGTGGCAGCAGCTACACGGCACTGAGGAGTAATAGACTTAATACAGAGCCCTGCCAGTATACTGAGCACTATGTAATCCTTCATGCTTAATTTCCTTTCATCCTTCATGAATCACGATTAGTCCCGTGTAGACAGACAGGGAAGTGTAAACACCTGTTGTGGTGTGTGTCAGGATTCAAGGCATGGGGTGTGGGTGCGGAATGGGGGATGGGGGTTGTGGGGGGGGTTCGTTGCTCTCCATTGTGGGAAGTGTATTTAGGGGGGGTCCGGGATGAGGGGCTGCGGGTGGGGACTGTAAAATCAGAAACAGACGCAGCGGTCTACAAAGGAGGCTCAGCTGGAATAACTCATTCACAAATGTTACACTTCTCCCTTGAGCATAAGCGGGCCGGAGCATCTCTCTCTCTCTCTCTCCGAGGAGGAGGAGGAGGGTAAACACATCTGTCTCTCTCGTCACTTCTGCCAGGGTCCCATGGTGTCTGTCCTTTGCGCCGAGGTGGAGGCCAACATCGCCAGAAACACTTCCAAGGACAGAGCCCTGTGATCTCAACCCTTGGGGATGGAACTCCCATTTTGACAATGGCTGTCAATTCCTACTGTATGTAAAGTATGTTATGGGTAAAAGCAGCTTTTCCAAAGTTAGAAAGCTTACAATGAAGGGCGGGTTTTGACAATAAAAGTAAAAAAAAAGCCCGACAAACATGATTTGAAATTACCTTTCTAATGCACCATCTCAGATATCAGACACAATATTTTATTTTCTTCTTAATGATGCCTAACCATTTGTACCAGATGGTTATGAGTGATGGCCCCCTTAGAGGGGATCTTGCTGTAACTATTAATCCCTGTTATGAATCTCTCACTACCCTGCTCATTCTTAGTCCATTGTTAACAGAAAAGGGTGGCAGTCTTTGTACCACAATGTTTGTGTGTGTGTGTGTGTGTGTGTGTGTGTGTGTGTGTGTGTGTGTGCGTGTGTGCGTGTGCGTGTGTGTGCACGTTTGTGAGAATGTGCATGCATGTGTGTGTGTATGTATGTGTGTGTGTGTGTGTGTCCGTGTGTTTGTTTGTAAGAATGTGCATGCATGTCTGTGTATGTGTATGCATGTGTGTGTGTGTGTGTGTGTGTGTGTGTGTGTGTGTGTGTGTGTGTGTGTGTGTGTGTGTGCATATCTGCAGAGATCAGAGCCCCTCTCGCGCGCATTCCTGTAGATGTGTCCGTCTGAGCTGCTCGGGTCTGGACTGACTGATGGAATCTGGGCTGGATCAGGGCACGCTCAGCGCGGTACGCTGCCAGATACAGGCCTGACCTCATCAGTGTTTGTGTTTGAGAGCCACTGAGACAGAACCGGGCAGTGCACGGCAGGTATGCGCACTGCCTCACACAGACCCTCACACAGCCGAACTGTTGCATCATGGGACGGACCTCTCACTGCTTCAGCACACACAAAGCTAGTGGATGTCCTGTTCAGTGACTCATATCCACACCTGTGTCAGAATCTCTTTCCTATGTAGAGAAGGAGAGAGAGAGAGACCTGCTTTGAGCCATGTCTGCTAAACATGTGATGTTCTGTATTTGTTGTTTGTTTGTTTTTTATGTATGTAGAATTGCTTTGGCAATACAAATGGAGTTTTTGTCATGCCAATAAAGCTCATTTGAATTTGAATTTGAAATTTGAGAGAGGGAGAGAGAGAGAGAGAGAGAGAGAGAGAGAGAGAGAGAGAGAGAGAGAGAGAGATGGATCTTCCATGGACAGAAACTGGCCTTCTCCAGAGAGACTTGTATATATGCAGTACTGGGCAGAAGCATGTGATTGGTTAGAACAAACTCTGCTAGTGCTTAATATCGCTAAGTTGAATATTTTGGTTAACATTCCAAGGACACAGCGTCAAAAGACGGTTTGTATTACCTGTCATCATTTGTGCTGCACCGCATTAAACTATCCTTTCAGTCTAAAAGAGAGCAAAAAAGGGAAAAGTTTGAAACAGGGAAGTGCTTGTGTGTTTTTTATGGGTGTGTATGTAGATGTGTGTCTGTGTGTGTGTCTGTGTGTCTGTGTGTGTGTGTTTGTGTGTGTGTGTGTGTGTGTGTGTGTGTGTTCAGGCGCGATGCAAGCTTGTTTAGCTGACCCCAGTGAAAGCAAGCCTCATGACAGAAGGTCTGGCTGTGTGTCTGGGCTGGGCTGCCGTGGAGCCAGACGGTCTGCCGGCCGCCAGCTTTGCTTGCTTATAACTGCTGAGAACATCCCATCCCCTTGGGGAGGCCAGGGGAGGGAGGGGGGGGGGTGGGACTCAGCACACTGCGCAATCCTCTCTTTCCCTCTCTCCATCTCTTCCCATCACTTTTATCTGCCCTATCACTGACAGCATAGAATGTAAACATTCAGGCATTATCTGCTTTGTGCGTCTGTCTGTCTGCATGAGTGTGTGTGTGTGTGTGTGTGTGTGTATGAGAGAGAGAGAGAGAGAGAGAGAGAGAGAGAGAGAGAGAGAGAGAGCAAGCCCCTTTCACAGCAAACATTTATTAATGAGTATTTAGTAACAGGCAACAAAGAATAACTTTTTCACTACAACGTTCCTTTAAGCCCTGCTCTACATTCATTACCTGTCAGGTCTCCCTCAAACCAAAGAGTGTGGGTTCAGTGGAGATGCTCTATTAACAGGCAGGCTTACTGCTCCCATCCCTAACAAACAAATACAGAGCATACATACACTTCACAGAATGCAACTAACACACACACACACACACACACTCACACACACACACACACACACACACACACACACACACAGATACACAAACATTTTTCAGAATACCCCCACACACTCATACACACACACGCACAAACAACATTTTTTGATTACTTCCACGCACTCATACACACACGCGCGCACACACACACACACACACACACACACACTTACACACACACACACACGCACACATACAGACACACAAACATTTTTTGGAATACTCCCACACAGTCATAGACACAGACACAAACACATACAGACGCACAGACACAGACACACACACACACACACACACACACACACACACACACTCACATGCACTTTTGAAATCACTGAGTCAAAATGAATCCCGACACTCTGTTTACAAGGATACACAGTGATATAGCCATCACTCTCGCCTGCAGCATTCCTGGCTCGGGGCAGCACGGTCAGCACATGCAGCTGACTCCCGGCATTGCTTGGCAGACAGATCGCCTTCAGAAAAATGATTGTTCAGATCTATCACCTCTGCGCCTGGAGACCGCAAAGCCGTGCCCTGAGGTTAAGATCTTACAGTCCTGATGGAGAGGGAGTTGGGTGTCACTTAAAATAGGATCAAGATTATGCACTGAACCATTGCTTTTACATACACCTCAGGCGGCTTAATTTATTGTGGCCCTTTTATCTCTATGGAAAATTTGAAATGTCCTTCACATTTTGGTTGTTAATTTTTAAATGGGGGAACAAGACTATTAGTGGAAGCTCACAGAAATGATTGCGTTTGTGTGTGTACACAGTGTGTGCGTGTGTGTGGGTGTGGACCTTTTCAGCTGCACGGAAGCATCTATCATGTGCCGGACTGACAGTAACCAATGTGTGCTAATCCTGACCAGACGCCAACATCAAGGCATGACGGAGAATTTTCATTCACATTTCAGGCCACAGAGACAGTGGTCTGTCTGAATAGATTTTATTCTCTCTGTGTGTGGCAAAGTGGCTATATTAGTCAGTTTTAATTAAAGAGGAGAAAACAAACACAAGGGAGGCATATCTGTCCCACAAACACACACACACACACACACACACACGCACGCACACTCTAACACATATACACACATACACAAACACACACACACACTCCACCACCCCCCAGACAGTGGCAGCAGACCCCCTCAGACTGAATGGAAGAGGTTGAAGCCAAGACGCAGGCGACAATTCCCAGCATAGACACAGTGGGGAGAGCAAGACAGGGCAAACATTGCCCCAGATGAACCCGGTTCAGCGTAATGACAAACACGTCTAATACCACAACTTCATTTTTGTGTGTTTTCATTTTCTACCATAACTAAGTATACAAGCCCCTGTCCGTAAGCATTCAAAAATAAAATGCATTGGAAAGGCAGGATGCTTAATGGAGTCATTGTAGAGAATTCATTTTTTATTTTATGCATGAATTTCCCGCAAGCAAGTCTCATAGAGTTAGTTTGGCCAGTATCCCTTCAATTTATCAGGGCACAACCACATAAAGCACAGGTAGGGCACAGGTGAGGAAAAATTATGGCACAGGTGGGGCACAGGCAGGTCTTACACCAAGTATGTTTTATTGCGGTGCTCCTGGTTTTATGTTTTTCACTCTTGCACCCGTCTTTTAGGATGAAAGGTGTTGCGTGGAATAAGATACCTATGCTGTCCCAAAGCAGATAAAAGTATTTTCATTCCTTACATCAGCACAGTGCCTAGCAACACAATACACTTTTCTGGTGCCATTCACACTGCCAGGTCATCAGGTTGAAGTTACTCTCCATGCAAAGAACCACACACTCTAGTTTCCCCTCTGTCCCTGTCTCCATCTATGCATGCCTCTGTCTGTCTGTGTCTTTTTCTCTCTCTCTCTCTCTCTCTCTGTCTTTTTGTGTCATTATTTCTGTTCTTTTCTATCTATCTCTGTCTCCCTGTTTGACACAGGCGTGCAAAACACACACACATAAAAACACAAAATATGCGCAAAATGTAAGCACCAGATGTAGCACAGTCATTTACTTCTATATAAACATGCAATGAAATGCTGGTTTAGCGATTAACTACCACAGAGAAATAACCACCGGGAACCAACGGAAAAAACTGTTGCTTTTGAAAAATGAAACCAAAATTTAACAGCTGGCAAAATCAAATCAGACGCAAGAAAATATTCTACAGTAACGAGATACGGCTGCTTTGCAAGACATTGTTTTATTAGATGCGCAATTAAAATAACAATAAGGGACATGCTGATAATCCTCTGCTCTGATTGGTTGAGACGGCAGAAAGTTGTTTGGGGGAGACCGCTGCTATGTGGCGCTGTGGAATGTCTTAGTTAAGACGTTGCAGCTGAGAAATGGGCAGAGGTTATGGAAGGTTAGGATTCAATCAGAGCTCCCCCCTGAGCCATGGATAATGCAGGCTTGACAAGCACATTTTACAGTTGCAAAACACCCCCACACGCGTGAAAACTTCACCAAACTTCATCCCCCCCCGTCCCCTTTCCCTCAACCTCACCACCCCTTCCTCACGCCCCCTTGAACCACCCACACCCCCACCCCCTGAACCAGTTCACCCAACTAACCTTCCAGTCAGGCCTTCAGAAATGAGAGCTCAGAACAGACATTCTATCTTACAGCCATCACTCAATGGGTGCATTTTTATGCTGCAATAAAAAACAGCAGTGGGACTAAAAAAGATCCAAAGAACCTGACCAGTACAGAGTGGTGTGCTTCATTCATAGTGTGAAAATTTACTTCAAGATTCTAGAAGGGTAAGGGAGACCCTGTGAGACATCGAAACATTTCAAAGGAGCTCCCACACACACACACACACACACACACACACACACACACCATTCCATATCTCGACAATCCTCAGGCCTCACTCGGAGCAGAATCTACACCAGCACGCACAGGAGCGAAACTCCTTCCCTCTCTGTGACGCGCGTGATTGACAGCTGTCGTAGGCGGCGTGGGCGGTGCCGGAATTCCCACCGAAACTCCATTAGGCGTGTGATCAGAGCGCGCTGCGTGGCCTGCAAAGTGAGTCTGGGTCAGCGGCAGTCCAGCTCCTCTGGGACTTGTGTGGACGCTTGTGGCCATCTGCTGCACAGACCCCACAGCCTCTGACTGCGAACAAGCTCTCAGACACGCGCTTACACAACAAGACAAGCCTGGAACAGCGCACGCCTTCTGGGATGCAGGCGGACACAGAGCCCCATTCCTCTTCCTCTTCCTCATTTAACCCCCGTTTCTAACGCTTCAGAGCCACACATATCCTGAGAGTCTGTTCAGTTTTACTCCTGCCTTGGCTTTTTTTTCTTTTTTTGAAGGAACCATGGCTTATTTTCTGCATGTTTTCTACATTTCTGGGTTTCCTTGGTATGATAAAAATGTAAACTGCAGGCTACCATTGTAATAACTCAGTGAAAAAAATGATATCTAGTGACTTTGCAAAAAAAGCCACTTGGTTGCTCTAAATATGGAGGCAAAAGCATTAAATTGGCAGCAAATCATTACCCTGGGAAGCACATTCTGGACCTTTCTGTGGATTCTTGTTGTAGAAGGGTATTCAGCTGCTTCCTTTCAGAATATGAAAGGCTTTGCTTCCAGTATCAGTAGTTCATCTGTGAAAGGTATTACTGGACTTACATGTGTGTGTGCTGGTCTCTGTTTTGAATAGGGTTGACCTAGATTATTTAAAATTCACCTTTAAAGGTCCTGGCAACTTGGAGGAACTCAGATCAATCTTATGTGAAGAATGCTGAAGGACATTAATACTTACATAACAGAAAAGCATGTTCCTTTCAGAATCATAATTAATGTCATGTACCCTGGAGTAGATACATGATTTTACAGTTACATCTCAGTACATCTCAGTGGATATTCTGGTTTGGTGACATTTCACATAAAATGTTGGCAGCTATGAGTAAGTGAACAAGAAACGCAATTAAATATACAGTGCAATTTAAATCCATGATACATGGATTTCGAAACATCTTAAAGTGCAAACCACAGGTATTTATTCTTTATATTAAATATAAGAGATACCGAATATTATGCATGACTATGGTATTATTATGAATTATGGAATTATGAAACAGTAATAAGGTCCCTTAAATGCAATGATGTGGAAAAAAAAACAAGTGACTGTGGACAAGAGACAGGTGACTGTGGATTAAAAAAGATCATTTTCAAAGTGACATTTGAATCTATCTTTGTGGTTTTCATACAAGATATGACTTCTTTTTTACCTACCTACCCTTTTCGTACCTTACCTTTTCTTACCTACTTTGGTAAAACAAATCATTATAGTATAACATCCACTTACAAATAATTGCTTAACTTAAACATTTCAAAATACTTTGCTGCTGCACAGATTCTGTCGATGACATGGTGAGTGAACATCAAAATGAAGATATGTATTCAGTTGACTTGTGACAGCTCAGCATGATAAACCAGCAATGTGCTTCCCAGCCCTGTTCACGGGAGCGCACTGGGTGTTCCGACTCTCATTCCAGCTGAGCTTTTGATTGTGCTCTGAGGTGAATACTGACCCTTATTTGACATCTCTATGTTCAATCTGCTATAAACTCTTTGTGAAAGAAGTGTGCTGTCCTAGGTCTATTTAAGATGATACAAAGAAAAACATTGTTTATTTAAAATGCCCATGAACAAATTCATATCAGCTGCCTCACTTCAGCTTAATTGGTTGTTTAATTTGTTTTTTTCGAGGTTGCATTAAACAGGTCATTACTAATATTAATTAATAAATGTGAACACACCTCTGATTATTGAATTGGTTAAGGTGCTCCAATGAATAGACATAACTGACTGGAACACATTGACTTGTTTTTGAGCTAAGACGAATGCTTTCAACATTGCCCTACCTGCAACCAACCTACAGCACATAGCTGTGAGGTCATAACAAATCCAGATCGGCATTCAGTTAAAAGCTGAAACAGGAACCTAATCAGTTGAGACCTCACCGGCCGGGACTGAACCCAGCAAACACAGTAACCCCCCCCCATGGGACCAGGGATGGGGAAACACTGGACCAGATTGTGTGGGACCTGCGATGAGACCCAATGCCATCCAAGGGACGAAAAAAATACAGTCTATGACACGACAATGACGGGACGCTCCACAGCGTGTTCCTTGTTTGCCCCCGTATCTCATACCTCATCCCCCCACACCCGTCACCCCCGCCACCCCTGCCATTGCAGGCACCAAGCGGCCGCCACTTGTTTTCTCACAGTCTGCGAAAGCGATAATCGGACTCTTGGTGGCGTTGGAGCTGAATGGCTGTAAATCCAGGGGCTGACAATGCAGACGACGGAGTCGAGCCCTTGGCCCTCTCTATTCAGAACCCTCCCTTTCTAATCTATTGTGGGAATGACTGCCGAGAGAGCCCTGGAGCCAAACGATGTTGAAGATCTTTATTGGAGCGCACTTCAAAGCCTTGCCATTGTTCCCGGCGAACATCATGAAAAACATCTCATCAAGGTTTTTTTTTCTTTCTTTCTTTTTTTTTCTTTCCAGGGGAGCTGAAAAAATATTTCTCCCCAATGTGATGAGAGTGCAGAACTGTTTTGAGTGACACTGACTCATTACTTTTGCATTCTGTCGTGAAGTTTTTCATGTTACCTGTCAAAAGCAGAGCAATATTACCTCAGAAATCTGCTAAGTAATGAGACTCTTTACTGACGTGTTTGGTTCTTTGTTTCCAAGAATACTGAAGTCAGGACACAAGTTCATTGTCTTTTGGGAGGTTGATTTATTTAACACAAAAATTAGAAATTAGGCTGTTACAGGCATGGACTAAATCTTTTAACACAATTCAAAAACACAGTTCAAGATTCCAGGTATACTGAAGGTCTTTTGGAAGTAGTGCCTCAGAAAAATATGTGGCAGTATATGCATCAGTATGTATGCTTAAAATGCCACACATTTCATGACATCATGGACACAGAGCTACAAAGCACAAAAAAGAGCGAGCACACGTTGTTTATTGTCGGTTAAGCAAGATAGCTAACTCATGTAAGTTCCTTTTCTCTGACAGCTTCAATTGTAGCTGTGCTTTACTGCTCTGACACCATTCACCCCAAGGCAAATTCTTCCTTGCTCTTCAAACTCGTGCCCTCTCTCTCTCCCTCCCTCTCTCTCCCCTGTCTCTTGTGTGTCTGTGCTGTCGCATGTTTTTAGACCCACGATGGTGCAAACTCATTTGCCTGGCAATGTGCGGACGCTCAAACTACCGTACTACAGACAAAAGCTACATTACACAAACACAAACATACTGACATTATTTAATCCTAACATTTGTTAGTCTCACGCCTTTATTTAAAGAGCCTGTGAATAAGAGTCACCTTATTCATTTTTTCAAAAGGTAATTTCTTTTCTTGCTATGCAGCTACATAAATGTGTCAATGAGTAGGCAAGCTTAAAGCTGAAGCTTGATTGCCACTAACCTGGCACTGTTGTTGTGTGGTGCTATAATGGGATCCAGTAAGGTGGTACGCATTCCCAGCTATCTAGTACTACCTAGCTGTGGTATTTTACAGGATAAACACATTTACTTCCGCTCGACTTGCCTGGGCTTGGGGCCAACCTGCTATTGTATCTGGGATTGGCCAACATACTGTCAGCCTGGGTCAATTTGATGTGGAAATGCCTCCAGCTCACCTCAGGTATACCTGACCTACCACTAAGGAGAAGCAGCAGAGACAGAGTTTCAATCGTAGAGTATGATGTCTCTCTGTCTCTCTCTCTCTCTCTCTCTCTATATATATATATATATATATATGTGTGTGTGTGTCAAATATAGATATACACACATATACACACACACACATATATCCATATGTGTCTACACACACACACACACACACACATGAAAAATCTTATAACTGTCTCCTCCACTCCTCCTGTTTCATCAGCACGTTTACCTCATTTTACACTCTCTAGATCCTACGCTTCATTTTTGGGAGTCATTGTTCCCTCTCCTCTCTTCCTCCTCCCACCTCTTTTCTTGTACGCCTCACTGTCTGCCTTCCCCTGCCTCCACATTTGTCTAGGACAAAACAGCGTGACCAAACAGGGGTGAAAAAAAAAACACCACTATGATCATCTCCTCCTTCCAGGACACAGACCAGCAGCCATAATACCCACAATCCTCTGGGAGAGACCAGCCAGTCTCTGACTTGTATAAGTGGGGAACGTGAATGTCACAAAGAGGCAACCAGGAAAGAATGGCGCTGTTCTATCCTCACCGTCTCCTTGAGGAGCTGAAATTAAGTTATTCCATTTCAAACCTGCGCCTCAACGAGACACAGAGAAAAATCTCTTTTGTGTGCTGTAGACGAGTAATTTCCATCCCGCCTCTTTTTTCTTTCTTTTTTTTTTTCTCCCTGCATCTTCCTTTCACAGAGAAAAAGGGTTGACAAGTTCTTGTCGTTTCTGGCCGGTTCAAGAAGGCTCCAACAAAAGCCCGCTTGTTCCAGGCCTACCCCTGTCAGACAGTGCACTTTGATATTAAAAACTCTGCAAGGAGGGAGGGAGAGTGAGGGGAAAAAAAGATGAAAAGGCTGAAAACAAACTCCCACTGTCTCCTGAGCCGGTGTCTGTAGGTGTAGCCCCGAAATGGACTCACAAATATTTGTCCAGTCAAAACAAAATAAAACAAGCTCTTTGACATTTTATATGGCAGCATTAGCCAGTCATTGCCAGTATGCCTCTGGCTTGTCTTGCTATAATGAACACCTCCAGTACTCCCTCACAACCTCTTAAAAGAGCCTTGATCATCAGC
Source organism: Megalops atlanticus (assembly GCA_019176425.1). NCBI lineage: Eukaryota > Metazoa > Chordata > Actinopteri > Elopiformes > Megalopidae > Megalops > Megalops atlanticus. The sequence goes on from CM032881.1 coordinate 7,435,897, forward strand.
GTGGGCAAACAAGAGCTGGCATCTCTGACAGTACTACATATCCTGCTTGATATGAAAATTCCATCATGAAACAAAGACTCCTTCCAAAAAAGTGGCATGGAATACGTATCCGCTAACATGCCTTCCATACCAACAGGCAACTTCTGCAGGGTAAAAAGCCAATGTTGTCTTCTACATTCCCCCAGCTCTTGCCCCACAACTTTTATCCTTCCGCGCCGTTGCCCGGCTTGGTGTAATTTCTCTCCTGCCGCTCACTTATTTCTACCTTACTAGGAAAAAGAATCTACCCAGTTGCCTTCAAGACGTTATAACCCACGGGCCCGCCATAAACTGTGAGCTGTCCAATTCTGGCGTGGAAGCACAAGGCAACTCCTGCAGCTACCAAAAGCTGTTGCAGGGGAGCTTTGGTTTGGAAGACATATAAAGCTGGTGTGCCAGTGTAGCTGACACTAATTTCAGTCACACTGATCCAGCAACACAGTAGTGCAATGCCACTATCAAATTAATCCTGCTCAAAGGGACAACGAAAGTTCAATTAGCTTTTGTTTTAACATACATCTGTTTGAGTCTTCAAGTAAAACCACTGAGAAGTATCTCTGCTTGGTCTGCAACCGCCAGGTGAGTAACAAAAAGATCAGGGATGTGACAATTTAACAGTGCCTGTACATATGAATTTTGTAATTTATCATGATAACACACATATGAAATTGAGATAAACTGCTTTGTAATATATTCATAGGGATCAACTAAACTGTTTGCATTTAACACGTTACAAAGTCTTTGGGATTGTGACATTGACGTGCATTCAGACAAGGGGAATTTCCCCCGTACTGATTAAACAATGAGAATTCCACAATATAAGAATTGAACTCCAAATATAAAAATGCCCCAAGCAGACAGCGCAACAAGGATGTACTAGCCTCCAAATACTGTCATTGACATTCACTTGTCAAAACCTTAAATGCGGTGTTACCGTGCACCGATTTTGCTCTTCGCTTAAACCTGTCATGCGATCGATAAAACAGCAGCCACCGAGTGAATCCGGGCGATGGTGCCCCTTTTCTGCCTCTCATCTTGTTATAGGAACAAGAAAAATCAACAGCGGGATATGTGAGAAAGCCAGTGCACTTTCACAAGCTGGAGAGGCAAGCCCTGACCTGCAAATCTCTCTGGAAGAATGCAGAAGCCAGAATAATGAGGAATTTCTGTCTTTTTTTTTCTTCCCCTCTTTACTTTTTAGACGCCTGCCATTAGAATTGTTTTGAGGAGGCTTCAGGGCAGTTATTATAGCACTTATATTAATACCTTGGATTGCCTCATTCAGAACATACTGGTAGAAAAAAACACACAATTAAAGGTACGCTTAGCAGTGAAGGAAAACATCAATATTATTATGATAAGATGGAGTACAGGGGAAGAGAAACAAAGAGCCACAAAATGATATAATGAATTTGCTGAATTTGGATGAATACTTTTAATCAACCTCCAAATTATAATTTTTTGTTAATACTGTTGTTTACTTACTACAGCCAAAATACTTAATAAACTTAATGGAAAATGTATAATGAATTTTTAGATTGAATAATGAGTCATGGGCCATATAATTTGAGTCATCTAATGGGATGCGTCACAAGGAAATGTTGTCCTTAAATACTGCCCGCAAATCATTATTCGCATTTCGAAGAATCTACCTAGTGAAAACGAGTAGTAAGAATGAGACACCCTCCTTAGACACACACACACACACACACACACACACACACACACACACACACACACACACCTCTGCAGTCAGGTAAGAGAAATAATCTCTCACTCTAATCAGCATACGAGGTCAAAGGTCAGATTTGAACCCTCCCAGAGTGCACCACATTGAGCGGTTCCACAGCTCAGCTTCCTGACGCTATCTACATGGCTCCCCGCCTGACCCCGTTCCTGTTGCTGGGGGCTCATTCTCGACAGGGATTCTTGGCTGTGTTAATGGCTGTTAGAACATCAGCCCTGTCAGCTCTGACAGACTGCCGCCACTCTCACCCGAAGCAACAGTCGGGGGGGGCTGGGCGCGCACATAAATCTGCGCAGGAATCCCTGAGAACCGAGTCATTTTGCTTCCCAGCGAACTGGCCAGGGGAGTGCCAGGGGGGTTGCCACAGGGTGGCAGTGTACCAGAATGGTAAGGAGCAGGGCTCGTAACCGAAAGGTTGCCAGTTTGATTCCCCTCTGGGGCACTGCCGTTGGGCACGGTACTTATCCCAAAACTGCCTCAGTAAACGTCTAGCTGTATAAATGGATAACATTTTAAAACTGTAACCTATGTACATCACTCTGGATAGGAGTGCCTGCTAAATGGCAATAATGTAGTGTAATGTGGTGGAATGTAATGTCGTGTAATGTAATGGAATGTAATGTGCCGCACAGGACCACGGAGCAACAGGCATGCCACACAGAGGGCAGGCGGGGAGAGGCACAGGTAGGCAGGTGAGGTGGAACTCTAATCTGACTGTGGAGATCTCATTTGCTAGTCCTCCATTTTTTGATAAACATGCACTGTAAAAGCATGAGCTGGAACAGGCCCATGTCTCCTTTATTTGGTGGGGGAGTGGAGGTTTTTGGAGAGCTTCCCTTCTGGAGCTGGGCGTTGAATCTTGGTCTCCTTCTTTCTCCCTGCAGCGACTTTACCACATCGCTAAAACGACAGAGCTGGAATTTCCTTTTGCCAAGTTGTTCTGACCAAATGACAGGAGTTACTGCTACAGTATTAAAAACCAGATTTAACAGTCTCTCAAGTGCTATTCCCTCAGCACAGTAATATCGTCACTAACTAGGACCAGCAATCATGGGACAGCACAGCGGAGAAGTGCTTTGTTCTTGATTGTTAACATTTGATGTTCACTTTACATTAGCAGATGCTCTTATGCAGAGCAAGTCACACAGCTTACAATTTCATCCGTTTATACAGTTGGATATTTACTGAGTCATTGGTGGGTTAAATACCTTGCTCAAGGGTACAACAGCAGTGCCCCAGCAGGGAATCGATCCGACAACGTTTCAGTTATGAGCCCTGCGCCTTACCACTACACCACACTTTGCACTTGATGCAACACTGTGTGGATGTCCTTTGACTTTCTGTGAACAGGGAGCCAGCAGAGGTGTGTGAGAGGCCTGTTTGGTCGTGACTGACACCTTTATGCAGGTAGGAGAGGAGCGCAGCAGATGGGAGGAATCCGGAGTTTCATATCCAGCGGGGCTGTCAGCTACTCGGGTTCTCTGCCCCTCCTCAAGAGCGACAGCAAGCTCTTACACCCAGGTGCTGACAGAAGCGAGTATTCGTGGCCTATTTGGCAGAGGTTTTAACAGGACCGAGATGACAGACAGCAGGAGATTAAGATGTTAAACAGCCTCACTTGCGACCACGCGGGACAAGAGAGGCAGTCAGGACCTGAGGATTTGCGCAGATGGAGACAAACAAACCAGGTCCATTTGAGACCTGGGGGATGGGGGGTTGCACAAGCCAGGTAGAGGGGGACATTATTATTTACCCCGGGGGCATGCTGACTGGCATTCAGAGCCTATCTGACTGCCCACGTTCAGATGAGAGCTCCTTCAGATACCTCACAACTCGAACAAGGGGGCTGCGAAGAGCACATAACAAAGAGCTCGCCCTCCGTCAGGCCTCCTCAAGCCTGTCGACTCCCTCCCCTTCTGAACGCAGTCGCAGCCACATCATCACCGGCGTTCTGGAAGCCAGCAGCGGAATTCCATTCCAGGCCGCTGTGATAATGTGACGGGCTGACTGTCAGCTGTCAGCAATCCCGTCCGCCGCACACACACGTGACACTTTCCGCGTGAGGCATGTCACCGACCCCCCTCTCTGGTGTCACACGCGTGTACATACGCACACAAGCGGCTATGTACCTCTGTGCACCCCTTGCGCAGAAACAGCAACTAGACTCGGCAAAGATCATTTCACTAGTGACAGCTACTTAGATCTCACAAGGCTAATTATTTCCACACCATCCCAAGCTGAGACAAACATTTTAATCTTAAACATACAACAAGTCCTATAAACTTCAGTGCAGTCTCAAACCCTTTCCAGACTAATTAAGTCAAAATGCAAGACATAGTTTCTCATCACAAGTTTCCTGTTTGGTGTGAACATTTACTATCATTGATCTGATCTGCAGGGCCAGGTGACCTTGTGCAAGATCTCTACTCACAGAGGAGAAGCCTTGGCCTCACTTTGAAAAAAAAAAAAAAAAAAAAACAGAAGTAAATTGAACATCATGGAAAAGCACGACCCCTAAAAATACTCCCTGTCCCCATTCCAGTAATGGAGTCGACATATTGAATTCAGGGGTTTCCGGCCCGTTCGGCGCTGATCAATGACCCGGGCAGAAAAGCAGGCCCCCGGTTGGCTCCGTGCCCTGCGGGGCCATCGACTGGCCGATTGATTCCACTGCGGGCCTATCGATAGTGCGCACTGAGGGACGAGCATCACGGGACGGAGCGGTTACAGTGCACCCCGGCCTATTGCAGAGACAGCCTGCTGCATCCTGGCATCGCATCCCCATGCACTATAGCATGGCACAGTCCAGTGCAGCAGCTGTGCAGGCTGCCCCCAAAACAAAATGCATGTGACTATTTTGATCCTGTCTTCTCTGGAGAGTGTTAAACCTTTAATCTTTTTTTATAGTTTAAATGTTATAAATCATGTTTTGGGGATCTAAGGCTTGGACACAATAATGTTCATTCAGAACTCTGAATAGAGAATACTGCAAAATGCGCATTTTGACGTAATAAAAAACAGAATGTGTGTGTTTGCATTGCTGCCATGTTATTTTGTGTTTAGGAAACAATCATTTCCATGCGAGGGATAGGTTCAAAAATAGATCGCATGTAAACAGTCTTGCATTGTTGGAATAATCAAAAACACTGTGTGTGGCTGAAGTTAAAAAAAAAAAAAAAAACTTTTCTGGACCAGTGCTGCCATACCCTCCTATTGAAATGCCAACAAAGTAATTGAACAATTACAGATACAAGTCACTTTTGTTTAGCAGTGCTCTTTGCACGGAAACAAATGTTCCAGCACAACAATCCAGTAGGCACCAGGAACGGTTAAAGCCAATCCTGTGGTTTTCCTGCTGGATTCTGTCAAGTTATAAAAGCGCAAGCTTTCCGCAAATTAGATGGAAAAAACACATTGCTTTTCACTGTGTTAGACTCTTTCACACTTTCTCTATTCAGAGCTAATATATTTGGGGCATTTTCACTGAAATTCCATGATAAAGAGCTTATGTCATGTGTCTTTAAAAAACTGAACTCACCCTCTGCATGTGGGTACCTGTCTATGGTACTTTTGAATAATCTTTATTGCTTTCATTAAAAAAAACTATTTGTTTGTATTAATCATATTTAAATAGTGAATGAACAAAGCTAGTTCATTTGCATACAAATCCAATCACTATCCAGTCATATTCTTATGTATATGTATTTCAGTACAGAGATATCCAAAACTGAAATCTGGTTGCAATAAAAATCTTTCTTCCCTGTGACTCAGTGGTTCACCCCCTGATACCACTGCAGTTTGTGGAGCACAACCCCCGCCCCCACAAATCCTCTGCTGCCTTCAGCCCCCCGACAAATCCCATTAGAGAGCTCTCCACAGCTGTGTACCAGTAGCTTCAAAAATCCCTTAAATGGAAACAATTAACGGTTGACAAACACAGTTAATAACAAAAAAAACCCTCCGAAGTTTTGCAAAAAGAGCTTTAAACATCTGGACAGTCCATGCACTAGAGGTTCATTCTGGGGCATCGAAAAATTTACAACCCAATTAGGGCTTCTGCCTCACAGCTCCTCTGTCATTACCTCCTTTTGAGAAGCCTGTGGCTGTGTTTTTCTCAGGCAATCGCCCCCGAGATCTGTCGCTAATAATGTCAGGAAAGGGCACCTGCATGGGGCTTTTCCCCCTCCAAAAACAGCGCAACATCTGCATACATCACTGAGAGACACCTTATTCAAGGGCTCGAGAAGCAGACCTTGGGTATTTGGACTTCCTGTTACCCACAATCATATGCTCTTCTCAGGGACCATAGGTTTAGACTCAAGATTCATCTCTCCAGCCTGGTATTTAAGAATGGAGATGTGAGGAATGGTATGTATGCTCACTCTGGGCCTCTAATCACAGTGTCCCAGTTGGATACCTTACATTACATTATTGTCATTTTAGTAAACACGCTCATCCAGAGTGACTTACATAGTTTGCAGTTTTTTGACATTATCTGTTTATAAAGTGGGATATTTACTGAGGCAGTTGTGGGTTAAGTAACTTGCCCAAGGGTACAATGGCAGTGTCCCAGCAACCTTTCAGTTACAAACCTTGCTCCTTACCACTATGCTACACTGCTGCCCATATAAATAGCAAACCTGAAGCCATCCATTTTCATGCAATCCAAATCTCATAAAAAATACAAAAGCAATTTCCAAATAAACCTGGAGTATACATTGTATCTCTTCTAAGATTAATGATGAGATGAAGGTCTGTACTGAAAGACCTTCCCTCCTAATTACATTGAACTACTACTGCTGTCAATGTCCAGCACTACCCATTTCTTTGGCTATAACACCGAGCACCCAAGACGATGCTGGCTGCCTACAATCTATTCAAACAAATCCATCAGCATGTGTAGTGGTTCAGTAACCTTGTTCAGCCTGTGGGGCAGCTTGCAGCAGTGTTGCTGTAATATTAATTTTCTGACACCTTGCAACAATGTAGCAGTAGGCCTGAGTAACCTATAGAGAGCCTAGAGCAGTAAGGACTCGCCCACGAATGCACGTGCACACACGCACACACATGCACACACGCACACACATGCACACACGCACACACACGCACACACGCACACACATGCGCGCACACACACACACACACACACACACACACACACACCCCCATAGACACACACACACACACACCCATAGACACACACACATGCACACACACACACGCACACGCACACACACACACACACACACACACACACACACACACACACACACA
>CM032881.1:7445456-7555456 GCA_019176425.1 Megalops atlanticus
GTTCCTAAAACAGAAAGAGGTTGCAATACAGTCTATGTTATGCAGGAGGACAATTGTTTTAGACTAGACTTTTGCTTACTAAATAGAGAAACTGAAAACATCTAAAACATTTACTTTAGCTGACAATATAAATATAAACCACTTTACATTTATAATCAACAAGCACTGAGTTTCATGTGCATTTTTTTTCTCACATAACTTACCTGGAAGCAGTAACATCACATTATCTTGTTAACATTAATATAGCTATGCAAGTGTGCTGATTGCTCTCTTGCTAGCTCAGACTCACTTTAATGTACATCCAAAAGCACATTGTAGGACTTGTGGATTTAGTGATCATTGGATTTAATTATCAGCTGATTCTGACCAATCAATTCATTTCACAGTAAAGAACTCTGACTAGACTGGATTTTATCAGGCAATCATTAATGAGCCAATTGATTCATTGATGGGCCTTGTTTAGTGATGCCCCAGTATCAATGAGATCCAAGGTCCTTGTCGTTAATGCAAATGAAGTTTAGCATCTACTTCTAAAATGTATTAAAGATAATGGGCAATTCGATGATTATAATAGCTTGACTTTTGCCCATTAACACATCTTAAATCCTATGTTGTTAATCACGGGAAAAACCGTGATAAACTTCTTGAGGGTTGGCTGGTGTTCCACTAATATCCTTCTCCACATACTGCCATTTATTAGTTTCAGAATCTTTTTTCGCTCAGCCAACAGCCTGTGGACACAGTAAACAGGAATTCCAATTTGTAGTACATGAAGCAAGTCTTAGTTCGGACCTCCACCATGAGGATGTGGAGTGACTGAAAGCAGATGAAACCTCCTGCCCAAAAAAACCCCCTTTTCTTTTTGGATTCAGCGCCAGTGACTTATGGGCTCTCGGGTTTGCAACTTTCCAGCAACATCGTTGGCGGGTGCGTGAGTCAGGCGCACATCGCGCAGGGTGGCAAAGCACGGACGACCACAGACAAGGTCATTAAACGCAGATCCAAACCACTCGGGAGGGATGATGACACAATCAGAACAATACCGATAATGTATCCAAGATGGGCGAAACCACTCATGACTCTACCAGGGAGAGTGACAAATCTGAGTTTGGCCCATGCACCACTGAGACAACAGGGCTGCCCCATGCTGGAAATGTAGGTTCAGCAACGGGGGGTTTTCTGATGCATCTCATTTTAATGGACAAATAATATATCTGAAGCTTTACATGACTAACACATCACAGAAGCCTGAGTCCATTACTCCAGGACAGCAGATGTTATGCTTGTAGCACTTGAGTGGTTTTGTCTGTCCCTTGTATGCATGTTAAAGGTTAACTCGAAGCTCATTCCTGTGGTTTCCCTGCGCAAAATGCAATCAGCAACATTGCTCAAAACTTCCATCACATACAGCGTGCACAGATTTCCTGGAAGAATAAATCCCAACTTGTGTATATTTTGTAAGAACGGCATAATGTGTTGAAAGTCAGAAGCACGAAAGCTTAATATCATAGGTGCTACCAGCAAAAACCACATTAATGCGGAATGGACTCTATCACAAAGTGGAATTACAGTTTAAGTGTCACAGAAACACACTGAAGTGAAGTTCATGGGAAGCTCACTCCTGCATGTCTGCAAAATTCCATGTGCATTAAAATAGTTATGTTGACAGTGTTCTATATTTTGTTATGACAGCTTTCAACTGAGGAAACTGAGGTGGTGTCTCCATGACAATGTTTTGGAGTTAGGGGAGCTGTGAGTGTGATTTGAGGCCCAACTGAGGGTCTCTGTAGGCCTGATCTGAGGTCAGTCTGGAGTAGCTGGGCTATTTCTTCTGTGAGATTAACATATCTGCAATGCTAGGCACACATTTATAAACTTATACAGATGCCTTATTAAGAAGCTACATTCATTACATGTCTGTGTAGGTAGACACATGCATGGGCTTGCTGTATCCTACTTGCTATCCATCTTAATTATCGTATTTGCCTCCAGAAAAGAGTCATAATGAGAATCATAATTGTCTCACTCCAAGATGAAATGGCAGATTTCGTGCTTTAATTCAAAATGCTAACGTTTTTTTTGTACATGCACACATTATTGCAATTGACCCTATTTGCCCTAGTGAAACAGTCCTCACAAGAGATTCAAGATGTGAAACTGAAGTCACAGCAGATCAAACGCTTCAAATCAGCAAGCTGACATTTCTTTGGTACACACACGGCATTGTACTCTGTAACTTGAAAAGCAACTTATGTTCCCCTCCTGCTGCTGTCATGTCTTGCAATAACCACTTTGTCAGTCACTGAGGCTGTACTTAACTGAGAATGCAGAGTTTCTTCAAAATCACATCCATGGCAGTTCACCTGTGCACATATTCAGAAGCATCAGCCACCAACATACACATACCCGCTCGCAACTATGCTGGGTTTGAAAAAAAAAACTAAGCTGTATAGACATTTACTGATACTTGCTCTGAGCCAGGGTAACTTCAACTGGCTTGGAACAGCCTCAGTACTGATTATATACAATGTCCTATTAAGCAGTAAAGTGGACTTTTAAACCGTATTTATCTAAAAACAGGCAATCGCATACGAGGCCTATGTCTCTGCTCCAGGGCAGTGCAGGATCCTTAAGCCCAGTGGTACAGAGCAGCCGTAATAATTCTATGTTTTCGGGGCCCACCCAAATCACTTCTTCAGCCTGTGAGACCAGCATACACACCACACACACACACACACACACACACACACACACACACACACACACACACACACACACACACACACACACACACACACACACACACACACACACACACACACACAGACTCAGCCTCACCCTCCACACCTTTACCCTTGCCAGTAAGGGCTCACTGCGCTGGTCAGATCCAAGTCCACATCAAACAATCATTTTATACCCTGCATTACGTGTCGTTCCTTACGGAATGGAACAAAACGCACAAGTCAATGACATGACTCAATGAAAAGCAATGACATGACTCAATGACTCAACAACAAAGCGCCAAACATTACTACCCCTTTTCTGAAATGGAATCGGGGCTCCCTGCGATCGGACCCAGTATTCCTTTTCTCTCCAAGAAAAATAGCAATGCCAAGGAAGTAACTCTAGTCTGTGCCTTTGTGAATGGAGTCTTGTCCCACAGTAGGGGTTAATTGAAAGAGGAATGCTTTTGTGATTTAACAGGGAAAAAAAAAGTTCTTGGCCAAGTTTCAAGCTGAGAAACCCAGGGCAGAGTCTTGGCTCAGCACTGCTGAAAGAGTGGACTGTATTCACCCAGTCTCAGTGTCTCCCTTTAATTACTGCAGTGGCTGACAGATGCAGAGCTTAAAGAAACAAAACAAAGAGAGGAGATACAAAACAGACAAGGCCCCAATTATTTATCGAAGACATTTTACCTACATATATTTCCTCACGCCAATGGGGGTTAAAGCCCAGCTTTGTTACGCACTGAAAACGTGACCAGGCTGGATTTTTGACATCAAGACAAACATCTAACTGAGCGTTCAGCCTCTGCCTGTTTCTGCCTTAAATAGGACATGTGGACAGAGCGTGGTCTTCAACACAACAGAACAGAATCACTAACACCTGCAATTAACTGAAAGCCACAACAAGCACCATTGTTTGTATGCAGTCCACAGAGAGCTAAGAGCTGGTCAAGGGGAAGGAAGGAGTGGGTGTTGATGGATGCTGTCAGTGCCTTCCTTGCAGCTATGTGTGTGTGATGTTTGCATGGGTGTACACATATGTACGGTGCCTACACATCTGTGTGTACCCATAAAAATGTGAAATATATTGTAATATATTCACAAATACGTTGTTCATCCAAAGGATATATTGAAGCTACATTTAAATATATTAACGCAAAGCAGAAATATATTGCAATTACCAAAACAGCTATAATTTACATATTTTGAACATATGTATGAAGATGAAAAATGTATTCCCTAAAATATATTCTCAGTATATATATTTTTGTGTGGATATATGGTTGTGAGCATGTGTATGGACATGTGTTTGGGTGTGCACGGTGTGGGTGTTTGTGTGGGTGCACACATGAGTGTGTATCTATGGAAGTGTGTATGTATGGGAGTGTGTGTGTATATGTGTGTGTGTGTGTGTGTGTGTGTGTGTGCACACGTGAGAGTGTGTGCGTGCTGTGGCATTCTTTTAACCTCTGTGGAAACTCGCTTAAATAAATCCTGCTCGTACGTCACAGGGGCCCCACTGCACCCTCTAATTACCGGTGGATGGGATTTGTGGAGAAAAAAATCAGTCTTGGTAGGCTTCAGTTACTGATAAACCACCTTGGGTTCCAGTCCCAGGGTACTTGACAGGCTTTTAGTCAGGGCTTTTAATGTGGCAGAATTATGAGGGGTTAACTGTGGCTAGAAATGAACAAGCTAAATGGGGGTCACAGTCTCAAGGAGGCAAAAGCATATGTTGGCACTTTATTCCTAACAACCTTAGCTACCGATCAGCCATAGTTAAACTTCCACAATCTCACCTTCCCCCCTCACATTTGCCTCTCCTTCTCTCCTCCCATTCCTTTACAATGAATAAATTTACAATGAATTCACACTCCTGTTCTGCAAAGCGATAGTTGGCCCTCAGTCACCAGTGGGTTCAGACACAGTGCCCAGGCATATTCTCACGGCCTTCTTAATGTCTCCTGTGACATTGTAACAGGACAAGCACACTGAAATGGCAGCTGCTTCACAAAGCAGAAAATAAATGAAGGTGAAGAATAACATTGTGGGTAGGGCCCTGTGGACATTTTTGTTATAGCTTCCTACATTTTAATTCACTAAAAATGCAGTCATAGTAAATTTATTCAATTCTACACCTCCAGACCATAAAGATGGACAAAGGAGGGTCAGGCAACACTAACCAACAAAAAAATATACCCTGGAGACAGAGAAGATGTGATTCAGCACACAAGGAAATTGGCAAAATGACACCGATCCAAGAGACAAAGAACAAACAATCAAATCAGAGTACAGTTCAACCGCACAGAACTCCTTGAGGGGAAAAAGTTGACCTACAAAAGATAATACCTTCACAGAACCCTTTATGGCCACTTAATCCATTCAGTGAAAGATATTTTTATATCTTTTGGGCGAAGACTTTTTGCAATACTGTTGCCAAATGGAGCTTCTTTCTCGTACCCTGCCAGAAGCTAAACTGCGCACTTCCTCCGTGGATCACCTCTTCCCTGGCGTGTGTGAGCAAGCCATCCACACCGCGCGAACAAAATGTGTCTAAATAACTCCGGCAACAAAGAGATGTGTAATTAAAGCCCTCGGCCGAGGTGAGAAGGCTTCCGCCTTGTTTCGCTCATGAGAGAGGGAGCAGGAAACATCACCACCGCTCTGTGTAATCTTGCTTTTTTAAAACATGCTATTTACTCCACGGTGTCTGTGCTCTGTCCAGATGTGCTGTATCTTTTCATCAAGGAGGCATGGTAGCTGCGGTAGTCACTTGCTCTTCCTTTGCAACTGTGTAATCCATATCCCCTCCTCCTTCAACAGCGTCGACTGTAATGCCCCCCCACTCCCTGGCAAGGAAGGCTGTTGTTCATATATTACTCAGCAGTGTGGGTAATGTGGTGATATGGTTGAGGGAACTGCGCAACCGGATGGTCATAGGTTCAGGTCCTAGGTGAGGTACTATGGCAGTATGTTCTTGAGCATGGTACTTAGGCTGAGTTACTTTGGTGAATACCACAATGTATGACCGGGATACTACTGCAAAGTGTAAGGCACTGTATGTTAAATCGCCCATGAGGAGAGCATCTGCTATGCCCATAAGTGAAAAAATAACAGAGAGACACAAAAAGGAAAATATGGGGAAGTACGCACTTTTTTGGGAGAGACACTGATTAGTGATTGGCTGAGTGGGAGGGACAGTCACCCTTCTCTGGTCTTACATCTAAAATGACGGGCTATGAGGTCCTTTACAGGGTTGTACATTTTGACAGGAAGAGGAAGAAGGAGCCCAGCACCTAGATCAGAGCTGTCCCATGTCTATAGGGTCTGAGGGCTGTCTGCATTAACTGGTTCCTTGCACAGTGTGGGCAAATACCATATCCTCATACATTGCAATTTCAGAACCACATGGACTAGTCAACTGTGCACCAATCAACCATCATGTGCCAGTGAGTTTGGCACTGCTTAATCATTCAGAAACCCACTGAAGTGTCAATTTCAGCTGTTGAGAATCCATGAGTTTGAAAGCTTCACTATTCAACATGATCAAAGCCCCTAAAGGATGCCTACTGCTGATTTCTTTGCAGTCAGCATTAGTTCACCTTACAGCAAATGTCCAACATGCATATATCAATGGAAACACTAATATAAGATTCATGGCAGAAAGAACTGCAAAAGGAAAAAAACACATTAAAAATGTTTTGCAGTGCCAGACTGACATATAAAGTCAGTAGAGCCTCGCACAGCTGGTTAATAAATGCTTGGCGCATCCAACCAACCACTTTACCTGGGTTTTTACTTACAACAAGAAGCACCCAAGGTGCTTTTTGAAGTGTCAGTGCATGTTCACTGGTCCATAGCTAGCTGATCTGTTATGAAGAGGAGTCATTATTATGCCAGGGCTGTGACACATTACAGTAGCCCAGCTTTAGCTAACCACAAACCTCTTTTGAGACCAAACGCCTCCTGCAAAGCAGCTGACCTCATCTGAACGATGCGTCTCTTCTAATCCCAACAGAGAAGAAGCAAATCAAGGCAGTCAGATTGTAGGCGTTTTGATGCCTGTCAATCCCACCCTCTCATGCCTTCAGATGGGTACTGACATGGGACAGGGTAATAGCAGACCAGTTGGGTGTTTGCGACCCCCACTCCCCGCCCCCCAAACCCCCAAGTTCACTGTCCCAGGGTTGGTTTGGAAGATCAGGCACGAATAGGAGAAACACCCTGGAATTCAGGGCCTCTGGAATGTTCTGAGGCTTTGGCAGGGCACAAGCCATAATCACAAGGTTTCCAAACACCATGCTTTAAAAAGTAGTCAGGCACACATTTTAACGGACGTACTGTACACGCACATATGACATAAATTAAAGACTTGAAACTCAGGTACCATAGGGTCATATGCAAAACTTTTGCACAGCCATTAATTTTCAGAAAACAACGGTAATTGCACATGCAAATGAGGATGTAATTCTTTGAGGCAAGGGGTCCTACAAAATAGTTCTTCAAACAAACAACAAACAAGGACATCCTAGTGACACCCCAACTTAATCCCACCAGCTACTCAAGAGACTACAGTTCACAACAACTAAATAAATCATAATACGAGTAGGCCCACTTAAAAAAAATGTGTTGCTCTTTTTGTCCTGTTTTTTTAAGAGTTAGACGCTTTGTGCGTGTGTGTCTGGCACGCAGAGAGACAAGTGTGTTTTTATAGAAAATCAGCTCTTGTTTACTTTTTCCAAATCAGACTGATTGCATGCTCGCTTCACGCGGGAGCGAACAAAACGGCCGCCCGGTCCTCGCTGCCGATGCGGTAAAGACGTCTGCAGGACCGAGTAAAAAAAAAAAATCCGCAGCCCGTTAATCAAACCCATCCCCTGGGCCGCTCACACGGCTCTCCTGTCCTCCTCTCCTGTGAGCCCCAGCTACAAAGCTGCCACAAGTATTTTTTGATCTCCAACAAAAACAGGATGCTTTCCCAGAGATGCAACCAAGTGCGCACACACACACAAAAAAAAAAAAAAAAAAAAAAAAGAGCGCGGCAGCTCACCCCTTGGAGCCTAATTGGGCCCACGTACCCGCTGCGGTTTGTTGTGTAATCTGTGCGCTATGCATTTCAGCTTCTCGCTTGCCCAATATAATCGTCTGCCAGTTTGTTTCCAGTGGCGATTGGGGCCCATTTCCCACACGGCAGACACAAAGGCACAGGATAATGTTCCCCAGTTGTACGCGGCGGAGCAGGAGAGGAACCCTCTGCCTCCCCGTGTTTGAGCCTCTGCGCAGGGCTGGCTGGCATGCAGGAAGCCGGATGAAAAAAAATGCCTCCCGGCCCCTCTCTCCCCAGAGAGGCCACCAAGGATGGCAGGAAAAGACACAGGCACAGTGTCCCCGACGTGGCAATTCCGCATCCAGTAGGTTGCGCTCATATCCATGATATCCATGACCATACTCCACCTGAACAATTTCCACCATATTTGACGGTCTGTATTGAGCCCCGTTGCCATGTACTGCCTCTCGCTGCGCCTCTCAGACACCGTGACACTACCACAGCTCAGAAGGGGCCTTTCAGACACAGATCAGTCTGCGTTTGTTAAAATTATTTTTCCCTCGCAGAAACAGCACATTTTTGTTACTCCACTGCATTGCTTTTCTCATTAGGTTATAAAAATAGTGTGGTGGTGAATGTTTTATGTCCGTGATCCTTTTCAGTACGCTGGAGGCACTGTCCAACATGCCCCCCCCCCCCCCCACCCCCCACCCCCGCTTTGACAACCAATACCAGCAATTAGAAAGGAAGCTAGCTCCACCACATCCATCCTGGCTGCAGTTAATAGATTTCCCAAAAGGCTGTTAAAGCTCAAAGTTTCAGCGCAGACGTACAAGATACGAGCGGGGCTGAAGAATTTGGCCAATGCCATCCCTGGTCACAACATAACCTTGATTGTAAGGAGAAAATGTAGCAGGCAGCCCTAGACCAAAAAACCCACTAACCACAGATAATGTGCACTGGGCTCAGCACGCAGCTTTGTTTTAAGAAGGGCTGGGAGCTGGCAGTGAGGTGTGGCCCTGCAGAATGCCGAGCAAGCAGGCAATGGTGCCAGCCCACAGCCAGCTCTCTTGTCATAGGGCGCTGGAGGCCTTGAAGGATAGCTTTATCTTCCTCTGCCTCAGTCCAATGAGGAGCTCCGGATTTTCATCCACACGCTTTCCCAAGAAGTGACTGGAAAGCCTGGCTCCCTGGGCCCTCAAGGAGCTCTGGTTTCGGCTGAGGTCCCTGAGCTGCTGCCGTTCTCCTGAAAGGGTGGGGTGGGGTGCGAGTGGGGTGGGGGCAGGTGGATGGGGGGGTGGGGGGGTTGACTATGTTTTGCGACTGACAGGTTGATTCCCGCTGCTGAGTGGGTAACGGGACAGTTTTGGAGGGAGTGTGCTAGGGGTCAAGGGTCATAGAGCAAGAGATGTGCATATCTTCTCTTCCCTTTGAAGGTAAACTGGGATACAACACAAAAGCGGGGCAATTCTTACTGCGCGTTCCAAATTTTGGTAAGGACACCCAATACTTGGAGAACAAGAGGATAAAAACCTCATAATGCATCTCACAGACATGGCCACAGCTAAGAGTCAGGGAGCTTGTGATCAAACACTTCATTCTTCCTCATAAGCATTACGTTTCCTCTTGAACATACAGAATGAGCATTTCCTCCTCTGAGGATATAGCCACAGTACACATATCTTCCTCCCACCCAATTGGCTTAGCCGATGTTTCAAACTAGCATCCGCTCTGTTATGGGCAGTTCTTCCTTTAAAACTACCATATGCCTCCAACACCATTGCACTTTCAGAGCCAACGCTACAACATAATCTAAATCAATCAATTGAAAAACTATTTGCGTTCAGGACACGAGGGACTGAAGGACACTAAAGCTCACTTCAACCCAAACCTTCCTCTGCGCCAAACTGATGCGTTTCAGAAACCCATCAGGGAAGGATCCCCCTGCATGCACGTGGCATGAGGGTGCCTACAGAATTTCTTATGCAAAAACCATGGCAACCACGTGATGTCATTCTGGGCACACCCTCACATGGACCCTGCATTAACATGAAAGAGTTTATGTCTACTGACATCATTTGACAGCAAGTGTCTGTGACTATATCTGATATAACATTCCACAGCTGTCATTGTAAGCAATGCCACTGCCGCTGCCATTACTAACACTGAAACTAGGGTACCATCATGCATAAGATCATGCATGGTCTTTAACAGCTGGATGGAGTAAGAAACCCAAGGGTAATTACAGCAAATTAAAGACAGCCACAAACCATAGAAAAATATTATGCGAATACTTTATTATCAATGTGTGAATGGTGTTAGCTTTTCGTCTGGATATTAATAGTATATGAAAACTATACACCAAAACCAGGCACATCCTATTTTTGCTGTATAATTTTTCAAATTGGTATTGAAAGATTCTTTATCTTTTATATATCTTTATATATTTATATATAAGCCAAAGTGCATTTTCTGGTTTCTTTTCTCTTGTCCATATACACATTGCACCATACATAAATAATTACATTGTAAAAATGACTCCGTATTTACAGGTATAATATATATTTCATATAATATATAAAACTTTATATTAAATCTAGGTAGATGATATTTGGGATAGTTTCTGGTGAGAACGGTCCGTCTGACTGTCTGTCTTGTCTGTCTGTCTTTCTGTCTGTGTTATCTGTGGTTGTTGAGCAGGATCTCCAGCCAGCAGGGACAGGAGGTGATGAACTGTCTGGAGTAGCAGGGGCCCCAGCCCTTGGCGAAACTGATGCGCACGCTGTTTGGGTCATAGGGCCCGTCCAGGTATTCGGGGTCGGCGGCGTGCTGCAGGAGGCAGGACCTGTCGTAGTCGAACACCTTGATGGAGTAGCCCGGCATCACCTTGCGCACCACCAGGCTCCTGCAGTTGGGGATGTCCAGCGTGGGGGAGTTGACGAAGATGGGGTGGTCGCTGCGGTTGTAGGCCCACACGCCGTCCGGCTCCTTGCTCAGCAGGATGCCGAAGCCGATTTTGCCCCGCGTGCGCTGGACGGTGCTGCTGCGCTGCTCCAGGCTCAGCTGGCCCAGGCAGAAGCCGGTGCCTTGAGGTAGATCGTAGAAGATGCTGACGGAGTGATCGTACACTGTGTAGAGGCGGCCCACCCGCGTCCGGTGCTCCCAGTACGCCACACTGCACCAGTGACTCTGCTTATGGGTGTCCGAGGACATACTGGGATCTGAGAGAGAGAGAGAGCGAGGGAGAGAGATGCTTATTAAACAAAATAAAAAAACAAATATAAAAAAATTCAAGTTACCACCCTGCAAATAGAATAGTCCCAGCTAAAAGGAAGGATTAGGTTTAAGGGGATTAACTGTCTCCTTTTGTTGTCTGCAACAGATGTCCAAGCTATAAATACAGAAGGAGGCATTGTATTGAAATTAAAGCAACATATAAATACCCTCTGTAAGCTGGCAGCTCCACACTGGCCCCTGGTATGAACAGCCTGGGGGTATTATTAGGTCAGTCATGCCTTGGAGGAGAAAACTCTCTCTCTCTCTCTCTCTCTGAGTACACAAGCCTGTTTTGACTGGTCAGTCAAGGCTTCTAATAGCCTTTAACATTAACCTTTAAACACTGGTCTGATCTGCATCGGTCCAGTCTATAGTCAGTGTGAAAGCAACCTTCAACAGTACTGATCTGGTTTGATGCCAGACGAAGTTAAGAGGCTGGGAGAAGTCAAAAGCCTGCCCCATCTCATTTCTCATATGTGTGAAATAAACAGGTTCCCCAGCCAGACATCATCCATGGTAAATAGCTGTTTTTTTTAAATACCTAAAATGAAAATCATTGCCTGAATAAAAAATGATTAGACACACTTGGTAAAAATTACCTCTCTGGAGCAGCTAGTGAGCTGGATGGGGATCTCTAGCTACCTGTACAGTGAACGATGACACCATGTCACAATGTTGTGGTGATAAATATGCCCAAGGTCAGCTTTTAAACACGATCCATTTATACAGATGGACAGATACTGGATGGGGGCTAGGTTAAGCATCTTGCTCAAGACAATCAGGAACCATACCTGCAAACTCTGACTAACAAGCCCAGCTCCTTATCCACCACACTCACTAACAGCTCCCCATTACTGTCATGTCTCATCACGAACTCTGGCCTCTGATGACCATGCCAGGCTCAATTACCTTGCACATCTCAAGAAATATAGCCAGATACCGCTTGCTAAAGATAAGAGAAGCGCCCCACCCCAAAAAAAAAAAAAAAAAATCAAGGTTAAGGTAATCCAAGATAACCAAAGCCATGTGTCATTGTTTATGACCACATAACGCTGTGCATATCACTGACAGTTTCTGGATGGTAGGGATCACTTCTCTACTGTGCAGATTCAGTGTGATAGAGCTAGACCAGACCAAAAGATTTCAGTCAATAACTGGATTAACTTCAACCCAGTTCTGCAAAGTTCTGAATGTGAAAAAAAGCATTATTTTTTTTACCACTGTTGCAGCACTTAGATTGCAGAGTTAACACAGGTTTAATATCTAATACAATGAGTTCTGCAAATCTGGAGAACTAAAAGGTATTGACACCAGAGATTTGGATGGCACTGTTTTTTTTTTGCAATGGGAGAAGGGTGAATTATGTAAGATCAGCAATGGAAGCCAGGAGCACTGATCAGCGGCTCTATCAGAGTTTCGGTGAAACAAAGCAAATTTATGCTGTCCAGTCAGGGGGGTGATGTTTGTACAACGTTTATTTGTCTCATCAAACACCAGCCATGCAACACACCACACAAGCCCCGGTGGCACATTTTTAACAGAATGAAAAAGAGTGCCTTGCCCAGGTCCACTCCAGCCCCATCAACTTCTAAAAATAATACATGAAATATTAAATATGAAATAAGCAGGTGATGCCTGTGTCTGTGAATTGCTGAGCTCAGATGCATTACACCTCCTTGGATACACTATGGGCTTAACACATAACACACACTTACACACACACACACACACACACACACACACACACACACACATACACACGCACACGCACATGCAAACACACACGCGCACGCACACACACGCACACAAACTCATCCAGTGACAGTCAGACATCATGAATTTGCAAAATAAACTATAATAATCAGCAGCACTCAGATCAAATAAGCTGGTAAAAAAAGCTGATTAGATGCCCTTTACTACGAGCCAAAATCATTCACCTCGGCAGTTTCAATACTGTCTTCCAAGGCTCAGATATAAAAGTGGAGAAGTGAGTTTTGGGGAAAAGGCAAGGATGGAGAGTTATGAGTGTAGTCTGTTATGAGGTCACATCCGCTTGTCACTCCAGGCTTCTGATAACACCCCCTGCTCCCCCTCCCCACATTCCAAGCGGACGGGAAGGGGGGTTTTGGGTGAACGGGCCAGGCAGGGGTCCCCCTCCCCTATCTCGCCCCCCACCCCCCGCCACAGGCTGAGGGACGGCATTCAGCTCCCTGACAACTTAGCACAAGCCCGCGACCTGCTGACCCCCCCAGCCTTCATGCTATCAGCTCCGATTAACTCACACACACAGTGATGCCGTTCTTGTGCTTCAGAGAGTCTATTGACACAGAGGATTTAAAGCCCGGGCCTGTGGCCTCATTCCTTTCATTCTCACCCCTCTCTGGGCTTAATGACCGCCCTCCCCATTACCCAAAACTCCTTTAAGGTGGAGACCGCCAGATCGGCTGCCGACAGCTCTTCGCTACTCCTCTTTTTCCTCTTGTTTCTCCTCCGTACTTCTTGGAAACCCACAGCACACACACACACACACACACACACACACACACACACAGAGCTAGGGAGAGGAGTTCTCCAGCGGGCAGGCTTTGTGCTGATGGTGACAGACGCCTGTGTCCGGGGGTGGGCTGGGGTGGGGTGGACCGAGCCTGGGACAGGAGTCCCAGTGTGGGCCCTGGTGCTGCTCCAAACTAGCCTTCCTCCCCAGTTCCCACATAAACTGCTCAAATTGCCCCCTCTCATCTGAGGCCCACGTGTGCCATTAGCGAATTCCAGCCCTCCAGCTCCTACGCTCTCTCTCAGAGCCTTTACGGCCCTACGGCCACAGAGAGCTCGGCTTCTCTCGGGGTAGCTAAAAGAATTCAACCCGGACGTGTTTATGGCTCTCCATTGTCTATAATAAAACAGGACCAACTCACGCACACTAAGGCAGGCGCGCTTTCATAGTCTCAACATCGCTGGAGGAAAAGCCCCCTCTCTCTCTCTCTCTCTCTCCCTCTCCCTCTCTCCCTCTCTCTCCCCCTCTCTCTCTCTCTGTCTACTCTCACAGTGCATCACTTCACTGGAATCAACCCGCCGTGTAGCTAAGGCTGTCAGTGAAAGAAGCTAACTCTCACTGTTACAGCAGCAGAACTCCTACAAACCGCTACATGGTGTTTAGACAGTGCCCTCACGTACAGTATCTCACCTATATGATGAAATCAGCACAAGGGAACGGGAGTCTGGGGTGTTGTGCACAGTAGAGGAGTGTAGCCTGCGGACTGGGAACAGTGCTCAGGGAAGGGTAAGAGTGCTGATCCCACTAAGGGCTACACCGCCGGGGGGGGCAGGAAGTGAAGAACACTGCACGGGCAACGTGTCCATCAACATGTCCATCAGCCTGAACAACAGGCTGGGCCATCCGATCATTGTTTCAGATGATCCATTTGTTCTGCTAATACATTCCGCTCTTGGTTCTGATCCAAAAGAAGTTACGCATCTGCATTTGCTAACTCTCATCCTGGTGAATGTGTTCGGTATTCAGCGCTTCAGAGCAAGTGCTGGTGTTACTTCCAACCCTGATATCCAAAACTCCTGCTGCCAGCGGCCCCAGGGCCCACAGTGAGGCGTCTGACCAATCAGTCCCCTGCGATAGTCAGACCACCACTTGCCTGAACCGTGATGGAGGCCCCGGTGGCCTTTCGCAGGGTTATCTGGTGCTCCGAGCATGAGCAGACCACTGTGTGAGGGCAGCCCGATTCCCGCCATGTTACTGGGGCACATGAAGCCCTGTGTTTTTGCTGGCGCAGCTCTCCACTTGGTGCGGTGTACCTGTTTGATTAACTCGGAGCCAAGGCCACTGCTTGCACACAAGCAAGCCGGAGTTGTGCTCTCCCCTCTCTCTCTCTGCCTCTCTCTCTCTCTCTCTCTCTCTCTCTCTCTCTCTCTCTCTGCCCCTCTCTCCCTCTCTCTCTCTCTGTCTCTCTCTCTCTCTCTCTCTCTCCCTCTCTCTCTCTCCCTCTCTCTCTCTGCCTCTCTCTCTCTGCCTCTCTCTCTCTCTGCCTCTCTCTCTCTCTCTCTCTCTCTCTCTCTCTCTCTGCCCCTCTCCCTCTCTCTCTCTCTGTCTCTCTCTCTGTCTCTCTCTCTGCCTCTCTCTCTCTGCCTCTCTCTCTCTCTCTGCCCCTCTCTCCCTTTCTCTCTCGCTCTCTCCCTGCCTTTCTCTCTCTGCCTCTCTCTCTGCCTCTCTCTCTCTCTCTCTCTCTCTCTCTCTCTCCCCAGTCATTTCACAGTCTAATGGCCTTAACGGTTCTGCTGGAATGTGTTGCGTTTCACCCTCAACCCTCTCTCTCCTGTCCGCGCCCAGCTACGCTGCCTCCTTAAGACATACGAGCCCACATCAAGAGAGGGAAAGGAAGGGGGAGAAAGTCAGGAATGTCTGCTCTTTCTGCGGGACTTGGAGAGCAGCGTACGGAGCAAAGGTTAATAATCTGTTTAATGTTTGGCCTGAGAGAAGACAAAGCAGTTACCACAGGCAGGCCCTTTTCCTGTGCGTGTGCGTCCGTTTTCGAAAGCCAACATCGGAGTGCGTGTTTTAGGAGCGCTTGCTCTTCGGCTATCAGGAGTCACATGCAAACAAAATGAAAAGTGCATGTGAGGGTTTGAGTGTGTGAGTATGTCTGTGTGTGTGTGTGTGTGTGTGTGTGTGTGTGTGTGTGTGCTTGTGTGGGTGTGTGAGAGTGTGTGTGTGAGAGGAACAGTAAGCACGGTGTGTGTGTGAGCGTGCATGTGTGTGTGTGAGTGCGAGTGTGAGTATGTGTGAGAGAGACAGTATGGGGGCTGAGTGTGTAAGGGTGTGTGTGTGTGTGTGTGTGTGTGTGTGTGTGTGTGTGTGTGTGTGTGTGTGTCTGTGCGTGCGTGTGCATGAAGAGAGAGTATGGCATCTGTAGTGTTTCTTTTGTGTGAAAGAAAAAGACTAAGTATTGGGTCTTAGTGTGTGAGAGAGAGAAAGAGAGAGTATGGGGTCTCAGTATGTGTGAGAGAGAGAAAATGTGAGTGTTGAGACTGAAAGTGTGCGTGTCAGTGTGAGAGAAAAAAAGGAAAGAGAAAAAAAATTGAGTTATGAAGGGCAAACTCATTAGAAACACCTTAACAAAACAGTCACAACCCCCCCCCCGACAAGGCCCTGTTTATATAATTTCCAGGGCGACTCCGGCCTTCTCACTGCTCTGCACTCAGCCTCTCTCCCTCTCTCTCCCTTTCCCTCTCTTTCTCTCCCTCTCTCTTTCCTTCTCTTTCCCTCCCTCTCTCTCTCCCCCCTCTCCCTCTCTCTGTCTCCCTCTTACCCTTCCTCTGTCTCCCTCTCTCTCCCTCTCTCCCTTCCTCTCCTTGTCTATAATGCAACCTCAAAGCACTTTTACCAGTAGACGCTCACAGCACTAGTAAAGAGCTGCACAAAGACAGGGAAAAAGGCAGATTGAGATTAACCTAATATTTAAGGCCGTTCAAAGTTTCTAACTGGAGCAGACAAACTGTCAAGTAAAGATCCATGTGAATAACCAGACCCTTCAGCACCATGTTCACACACATTCACCCCTTAAATCCCAAATGTCAAAGAAAGCTTTTGCCCTTCATCAGCCTGGACCTCTCCCTCACCAAACCCATCCTCTCGCAGTACTGGTATTTGGTTTGGAATTTTAAACCAAATGAAATCAACAATGACTGGAATAAACCTCAGACCTACGACGCCTGGTTCTGCGGAAAGCCACTGACCTCTGGTCCCACATAACATGACACAGCCCTCTTCCGCTACGACCTGAGCAGCAGGTTCAGTCAGCATGGGGGAGGATGAATCTGTGCGCAAGCTGGGCTCCTTACGGCCGGACTGGCGCCTGACTCCTCACACTCTACGCCGAAGGTTTCTAGGGATGGCGAGGTAGGCGGGAAGCTGGGAACAATTACTCTCTCTGCTCTGCATGCGTTTAACCCAGCCACCTCTTAACAGCTCCGTTTACCCATTAGAGAAGTAGCTTTTGTTATTATATTTTCAAAATCGTCTCCTCTTAGTGTCAGTCTTTTTGGAAAACGCAGACACCCCACCTCTCTGCTCTCTGCTCCTGCCGTTTCCTTCCTATGACTACTGCGCACAGAACACGCTGACCGAACAAGCCATCAACAGAAAGGACATTGACATCACAACACGGAAAACCACTGGACTGTCAGGCCAGACACAAAGGAGCCCATACCAGCATCAGGGTTGCATTAAGTCTCACACATCGCTGTTTTGTAATACCAGCAATTTAAGGCGAGGAGAAGTGAACCTTTGAGACACACTAAAATGTCGACTCTCAAGGTTCTGGCCTCTGGGCCAGGAAAGCACTGTATACCACAGCAATGTTCTGATCCCAACAGTCACATCCAAACGCACCAAAATAAAGTCTTACTCCAGAAGTCTTAGTCCAAAAAGCTGCTCAAAGGTCAGCACAATTTTTCAAGCTATGCACAGATGTCGAAAGCCAAATAAATAAATAATACATAACACACATACATAACTTCTTTTTTTTTTTTTTCTTTTGTCTCGGAAAACCCAAGCTTACGACAGTCATACAGTGTTTTGATCCATCATCTTTTTTTCTATAGGCAGAAACACGACTCTCCGATGATGGATGAGAACGGCTCGCAGGAGGCTGTGTGCATGAGCTGCAAAAGCCATGTCCTCACGCGAAGACGTCACATCTGAATTCTGAATTTGTCACGACGCTGTGCAAACACCGTGGCCGTGTGACCGGGAGGCGCAGGACAAACAGAGACAAGCAGAGCGTGGGGGCAGAGAGGGTGCAGATATCAATCACACCCACAGGCACTGAAGCAAACACAAACCCACACACACACAAGGAAAGAAGGGGGGCTGTGCTTTAAAAATGGTTGCAGACCATACGTCACTGGCACAAAAAGGGCCTGCAATGCAAAAAAAAAAAGAAGGCGTTATCTGATGTGGCTGGGCTTTTATTTAGTGTTTCTTTTGTTTGCAGCCACAGGTAAACCAGCTCTCAAAGCCAAACACATTAACCCCATACCCTCCTCCCCCTACAAACCCCCCAACACCAACCCACCCACACCGCCCCGACACTCTCGTCTGTTTCTGCACGTACTGCACCGGGACGCACAATCACCACGGTAAACAAAGGTATTTAAAACCCCCTCCTTTCACACAGGGGAGCCTCTGGCGCGATGCTTTTGATTTCAATAACAAGGAAAGCACACCATGGTAACCACTTCAAATCCATAGGAGTAGATGACTTTTAATTTCTCCCTCTCTCACTCTCTGATTGGGTTATGCTACAAAACAAAGCCTAACCAAAAGTCAGACACAAAAGTACAATTAAGTCATTCCTGCTCTACAAGGGTTTTAAAATGCACTTTAAATGATTTTGAGTGCAGACTGAGAACTTTAAAAAAAACCCAGGTCATCACAGCTTAAATTTTTTTGCTGTTTATTTTGCTATATTAAATAAAACATGTCTTGGGTGTGTCTGTTAAACAGGCAAGATAGTGCCAGTGTTGATATAATGTTAAATAAGTAGCCAACTGGGCAACGTTTTCCCGGCATGTGAAGGTTCTCTTAAAAGTGCCACTGAACAGCCCAGACATATTCTGATCAATGAAAGCCATACTTGCATAAAGAGCTGCACACACCAAAGATCAGACACGGTATTTATTGCAGACACACCTGAATAGGTTTATAACAGAAGGTCCGGGTGAGATGAAGACAAGCCAGAGTGGAAAACTGTCCAGATCTACCCCACCACAACCTCAAACAATGCATCTCGTTTCTTCTAGGCCCAGAGCAACCAGGGCAAACTAGGGTAATTACTACTGAGAGCACAGAGGGGGCTTGGAAGTTTCAATGGCAATCCTCAGTCATTATCTGTTAATGCTTTTAAAAGCAATGCGGAGCAAAGGAAGAAAAAGACAGAGAACAAGAAAAGCACAGCCTGGAGGTAAAGTCAGCAGTGAAGCCTGAGAGAGAGAGGAAGAAAGAAAGAGAGGGAGAGAGAGAGAGGGAGACAGAGTGGAGGGGAGAGAGAGAGAGAGTGAGTGAGGGGGAGAGAAAGAAAGAGGGAAAGAAGGCAAGGGAGAGAGAGGGAGACAGTGAGAAAGGGAGAGACAGAGAAACAGAGATGACAGAGAGCAAGAGAGAAACAGAGACAAAGGAAAAGGAGCAAAAAAACATAAACAGACAGAAACAACCTCCTGAAAACTTCAACCGATTCCCACCAAAGTACATGCAAATGTAGATTATTTTTCAGCTCCACTAATCCAGGGAATGCTGAAAAGATGAACTCATTTCTCTCTCCGGCTCTGACTGTAGGAGAGACTGCACTGCCAGCCCTTTAACCAGCAGTGTGGAGGGGAAGGGAGAGGGACAGGGGGGAGGGAGGGGGCCCTGTCTCTTATCCTGTGCCAAGGATTAGATTCCCCTCCAGCTATTAGACTCTACCACTGAGCTGACAGGGGCGGAGGGGGGGGGGGAGAAGGGTAAGGGAATGTGTGAGTGTGTGGAAGGGTGGGGGGTCAGGGTGGACAGGACTCAAATTTTTTTTTTTTTTTTTTTGACACAGCTTCAACAAACTGGGGCATTCCATTCCTTTAAGCCAGTAGAGAGAGAGTTGTTTTGTGGGATTAAGGTTCCTTGGATTTGAAATGTAAAAAAAAAAAAAAAAATTAAAGAAATAAAGAAAAAAATATAAAACAACAACTCTCCCCTCCCCTGTGCCTCCGTGTGGTACGTACACTATTTTTTTTTTTTTTCAACTATCATTACAGGGCAACTTACAACTTACTAACAGGCTACATTTAGGTTGGCGTCTCAGCTATCTCTGCCATCAAAGCCTACTTTATCGGCCAGACGCACACACTGGGGCTCGGTTTATATATATGGATTTTTTTTTTTCTTGGAGTCTTTGCTTCCTGTGTCACAGCTGTGTAGGCTTGTGGCCACAGCAGCCCAATGGGTGTGGGTAAATGGCAGGGGGTAGGGGCAGGTAAAAAAATATCAACTGGTATAGCTGTCAGAGTGGAAGCAAAAACACCTGATCACCCTGTGATTGATTAACTATCATGCACTGTGTTCGGTTTTATTTCAAAACTCTGTCTCTCTCTCCTCCCTTTCTCTGTCT
Source organism: Megalops atlanticus (assembly GCA_019176425.1). Taxonomy (NCBI): domain Eukaryota; kingdom Metazoa; phylum Chordata; class Actinopteri; order Elopiformes; family Megalopidae; genus Megalops; species Megalops atlanticus. Next base: position 7,465,658 of record CM032881.1, read on the forward strand.
GTAAAGAACTCAGGAATCAAAGCGAGGATGGCAGATAGTTAAAGGAATCCATAAATTAAACCAATAAACAAGAGAGGGGGGTTTTAAAGAGCACAGGAAGTTCTGCCCTAACGAGATTAATGGGGAAGGAGTCGTTTGTTCTCCCCACTCAGGAGCGGTGAGCCCGGACCAGAGAGTGCAAACTCCCTTCAGCGGAAGAGACCGCGCAGCCAATTTCCTCAAAGTTTCCTTTGCGGCTCCGATGCGTGTGAGAGGCAGGGAACAGAACAAACAAGGAGGGTGTCGGTACCTCTGTGCGGCAGCGTACACCTATCTGGGAGGGTTAGAGCATGCACAGTGTGCCTGTGCAGGATCCTATCTGTGTGGACAACATTGTGCGCAGTATGTCTGCACAGAACCCTATCTATTTACCCTATCTATTTACTGCATTTCATTGGCTTTGTACCTGTACTCTGCACAATGACAATAAAGTTGAATCTAATCTAATCTAATCTGTGTGGACAACAGTATGCGCAGTGCGTCTGTGCATGACCCTCTCTGTGTGGACAACAGTATGTGCAGTGCGTCTGTGCATGACCCTCTCTGTGTGGACAACAGTATACGCAGTGCATCTGTGCATGACCCTCTCTGTGTGGACAACAGTATGCGCAGTGCATCTGTGCATGACCCTCTCTGTGTGGACAACAGTATGCGCAGTGCGTCTGTGCATGACCCTCTCTGTGTGGACAACAGTATGCGCAGTGTGTCTGTGCATGACCCTCTCTGTGTGGACAACAGTATGCGCAGTGTGTCTGTGCATGACCCTCGATGTGTGGACAACAGTATGCGCAGTGTTTCTGCACAGGACTCTCCTCCTCTTTTTATCTGCCCAAATGCATCGAGTGTGGGAATATACACATTATATGTACTCATGTTTACAAGGTTATCAGTAATCCGTCATTGTCCGACCCTTCTTACATCAGCCGCATCAACAAATCAACCGCTATTCTAAGCAGGTATCAGGAAAGGAAAAGACAAACACATGCACACAGATTTTTCAAAAACGCACTCTGTTTGCACATGGCTCAAGCCGGCCAAAAAAAATGTATGATTCAAACATACACACGCACACACAAATCCGAACGCATGCCCTCACGCACACACAAGTAGTGATAAGAGGTGCACAAACAGAGAATGTCACTTTGGTGGTCAGTGTTAATGCTCAGGCAGCTGGCAGAATCTTGACACACCCATGCTCACAAACACACAAACGTGCACACACACACACACACACACACACACACACACACACACACACACACACACACACACACACACACAGCCTCATAAAAGTGCAAATGAGGAAGATGATGAAGTCAAACGGGACTGGGAATCTTACACAAATCTCATAATTCACATGCAACTGTACTGGGGGCTGGGGTGATGTGGGGCCAGCAGGTTGGGCAGTCGCAATGTGAAAGACTCCCGCACATTCCCGGACACCCCCACCCCCCAAATATTTCATACTCTGGCCAGGAGCAGCAGGGGTAGGGGTACTGCCAGTCTCACCCCCCACCACCACCCTCCAATCTCTCTCCCGCCCTCTGATTCCATCCACTAAATAATCTCTGAGGTACATGGGGACTAGGAGTCACCAATGTGGACCTTCAGTGTAGGAGTGAAGGAGCAGACTGCACTGAGAACCAAGGATTTAAGGCCTGCCTCCACTCTCAATATGAATGACACAGCCTCCTGACTGCCGAACGCTCTTCGCTCAGCAAGGAAACCTACCCCTGGTCCTCTCAGACAACGGAGAGGATGTGGTTTCAGATGAAGAATCACCAGAAACTATATTTATTGAGAGTTGTTTGTGTCACAATAATTTAAGATGAAAGCCTCTGTATTTTGTTACCCCTCTCTCTGAAGTGGAGCTGTCACGACGGACATGGCCGCTGTTTAAATACCGAGTTCCTATTGATCCAGCCCTGTCAGAATGATGTGATGCAAGGATTTCATTTCCATCACTGAGTAACCCACACTGCCTCACAATCAGCACTGAGAGCCACTACCTAAAACGAAGCAAAACAGTTTTCCTCTAAACAACTGAAAGTGCCCCTCTTTTTTATTTTTTATTTTTAAATAAGTCATCGTTAAAAATGCAAGAGTGAAAATTTTCCAATAATTCATAAAGCCATTCCCTGTCAACATGTGCAAAGAATCTTTAAGTTAAAGTGAATGGCAGGATTTCATTAGCCAAATTGCGAGTTGGCAGAAGCTCTGAGGGAAGGGGGGCACAGTCAGTCCTATAATTTAAACCTTATTTTAAAATGCGACAGGCTGACTGCACAAACTACACGGCAAAAGCCTGGAGAGACGGGAAAAAAATTAAATAAATAAATAATAAATTACCACAACACGGACACACCTAAAAGCGACCTTCACCACTTGTCCCATAGACCGCAACATTTTCGGGCGTTTGCCCCAGTGCTGTGAGAATTCCATTCATACGGTTTACCCCGAAAAGTTCTGAGCTACATCACACACTCAGCGCTGTAACTTGTAATTTAATTCACAGTGAAGGACTTCACTATGGAAAATGTGGCGATGTTTTGGAATTGTACATATCCAGTTGTTTTTCCTGCCGCTTTCAGCGGTCCACAAAGCCCTTCTTGTATTTTTCTAAGAGATTCCTAGAATTTAAACTCTAAACCAGCCAAGCACAAACAAGGTATTTTTTTGACGAGCTAAATGTGTCAACATCAACAAACGTAAAAAGTGTCAGGCAATTTGATCCTCAGATGACATATCTGGAAAAAAATTCCCATGGGAAGACCTAAAACCAGGCTGCAGAAATGGAATCCAGGGTACAGGCGCTCAGTACACTGCAGTGTGCCAGTTGAATTATGGGAAAAGAGTGAACATTTTATCACCTGGCAGATGCTCTCATCCTGACTTATCCTGCCAAAAGTACATGTAATATAAAGCTACATTAACAACGGTACATAAAGGAAACACAGGGTCTATGATGTTCTGAAGCAAAAATGCTCTGAAGAAAACGCCATGAAGGCCCGTTTTGTGCCCTATTATGAAGTCTGGAGTACAAAAGCATGGCATGGTGAGACAAGGCCTAAGTCTCTGACCATACGGGCCTGTATGGAGATGCCGGACAGCAATGGGCCTCCACAGATAATCCCAGCGCTGCATTCTGGAGGTGGCAAGAATGCGTCGAGTATTCCGCGTTTTAAAAATACAAACGGCGATACACTCAAACACAACTGCCAATGCCTCCCCCGGGAGGAAGGGGAACAGCATTCTTAAAATCTATTTTAACCGCGGTAATCAAACTGTGGGTCTGAGCTGTAAACCGGCTTGGAGCCTCACTCTCCCGTGTTTGTGACTGGCGGGTAAACTGCACAGGAAATAAAAAAAAAAACAGAACAATATCAATCAGTGGCAGCCCTTTACCCTTGGTGCGGTGGCATGGGTGTGTGTCCGGTGGTGTGCTCAAACGGTGCATTGTTTCCTCCTTGCAGCCTTTTGAGATGAAGCCACGTTACAACACTAAACTAACAGTTGGAAATTCCATACATTTTTAATGGCGCTCCTCTCTGGTTATTTGTTGCTGTAACCCCATGCCCCATGCTGAATGAATGCTGCTCTTGGAGGGAGCGAGGAGACCGAATCACCAGGGAGCAACCCCCTCCCACAACACACACATACACGCGTGCACACACATACACACACACACGCATGTAGGCACACACACACATACACACACAGACACACACACACATGCATGCACACACACGCATACACACACACACACACACACACACACACACACACCCAGACTGCACAGCCGGATGAGCTCACTCCAATTATTTGTTCATGAAAAAAATAAGGAATGAAAACAGCAGCATTGTGCCAAAGTGACATTTTTATGAATGCAGTTTTTAAGCAATGTTGCACTGTTGGAGTGCATTTGCCATTATGGCCCTAATGTTTTGAAGAAATGTCATGTTTAGGTCATCTCAAGGGCAAGTCTCCCGAGGCAAAGCCCTTCTCAAGCACAGGCTCTGGGTGTGGTCTCCCGCTCATTACAGTGTTGATCAATGAGGCCACCGGGTTGAGGTACTGTGTGCCGAGTAATTTTCACTCTGTCTGTTCCTTATTGGCGGAGGCCTTGAGTGAACAGCCTTTGTGACAATCAAATTGATTGATTAAGAGAATTACAAAGTCACTAAAAGATCACACTGCCGGTCAAATGCATTCCCGCCGAAAATATAACTGCACTGTTATTGTTGTAAGTTTATAACTCACAAATTTATTTAGATGAAACTGGCGGCAGAAAGATGAATGCTAAAAGCAGTTAAGGCACTTCACAGCTGCTTGATATTCTCCCTTACAAAAACACCTCCCCATTAGGAGTACAAGCAGAAATCACAGATACACAGGTACAGCAGAACTGTCACCCCTGCTCCACCAGAGACACAGGGCTGAAAATTGACCAAGGAAACCTGCCACTGTCAACAGTGAAGGCGGCACCAGATAAGGTTACCAAGCGGTTACAAACAAATACAGCACTTAACAGCATGGGCTCTGTTGACTTTAGTGGGGTTTTGTTGCTTTCTTCAGTATCCAAAAGATAAGGGGTTTTTTTGTTCCCCAGGTAAAGGTCGAGTCTCCCCGTCAGGCCTATTGCCGCCTTGGCAGTCGCTGAAGACGGTGCAGAAAGGCCCCAGTCAGAAACGGGATCAAAAACATTCAGGAGACCGTGTCCCCTCTAGAAATTCAGACCAGCTGATCAGATCGACGGTCTGTATGAACGGTGGAGCTGACAAAGTCACTCACAGGATCTTCCGGGTCACTCACAGATCGGCCCCCCACACAGCTTCACAGATCACTTGACAGATCTTTCGGAGATTCTCCACCAATGACTCATAAATCACTCAAAAGGTCACCACAGTCAACACGGTCATAGATCAACAACATCTACTTGGCCTGGAATAGCAATCAATCACTACTGCCAACCGTGACAGATTAGAATCTGCGTTTCATGGCGAGTAACCGTATCAGGGATGGGACAAATGCATGAAGGCAAAAATGCCCCAACAAAAGAAAAAAACGATTCACGCTGGCTTACAGTGTACTTTCCTATTACATCCCAAATGTACGCCACACGGCATGCCCTGTAATACACTTCCACACATCACAGCTTCAGCGGCTCCTGAGTGGGGAGACTGAACCCTCGTCTCTCGGTGACTAACCAAGCCTCCCTCATCCAAACAGCAGACATCTTGAAATCCTTATAATACTCCAACAACCTGGAGAGAAAACAAAAAGATCCTAATCTAATATCCACTGGGATCTCATTCCAGTCTCCCTCAATGAGGCCAAGAGCACACGCGCTGATGCACACACGCACACACACACACACACACACACACACACACACACACACACACACACACACACACACACAACACAAACGTGCCCGTGCATACACACACGTACGCACACATAAAATATCCTCCTGCATATTATATTACATAGATAATGTGAGAGGAGTACAAAGGGCTAGAGAGCTTGGTGCTGAGGGTGACACAGCCCAGACTGGACATAACAAACAGACCCCACCCCCAGGGGCCGGCCTCCCGAAACGCAGAGTCGCTGGCTCTTTCCTCGACATTCCTCAGGCTCCCCCCCCCCCTCCCCCAACCCCCCTCCTCTACTCCCCCCCCCCACCATCAAAGAGCCAATTCACTGCCTCGCGCCGCTACCAAAAAACCGGCCAGGTTTTTTAAAACAGGATGTTTGGCCGAGGCCTCCTTTTCCCCTCAAATAAACAATCCGCAAAACCTGATTTTCTGAGGCAGGGTGGAAGTACTCGAGTCACATTATTTCCACATCCTGCATCCTGGAGCGGCCGGGTCCCCTCTGGGAGCGCGGCCGGGCCAAGCGGGCAGCGGGCTGCGGTGGAAACTGCCGGCCGCGTGCCAGCCAGCCTTGAGAGATACGGCCAGGCAGAAGATACCGGGGAGGGTTGGGGGGATGGGGGGTAGGTGGGGGTGGACAGCCACCACTGATACACTTATCAATCCCTCATATTTCATAACATTCTGTGTTATTAAATAAAATGGCCCTGACTGAGCTGCTGCAGCAACAGATATGAGAGCGCTGTATCACAGGGCCCTAGGGTTGGTCGTCTTGGTAATCATTGTTAGAAAAAATTATTATATTTTTTTTATGAATATAAAAGCAAAGAAAAGAATTTCACAGCTTCAATCTGACCGCTTTGTATGCAACATCGTCAGTCAAAATCAAGGCCACAATCACATGCTTGTTACACCTGTCCAAGATATATCTGTTCAAGCTAACTGGTGCACAATTAATGATCACATGTTTTGATTGCACAGCTACCTGTTCCATGCACACAACAGTATGTTTTATATACCACGCCAGTGAGCTGTAGCCTCGTCTGGGGACAATCTGACGTAAGCATGGTCCAGTGCAGCGCCTGCATTTCATAGCTATCCCTCGTCCTCTTTAAACGCAATGGAAAGACACTGGAATGCCCTCGGCGTGAAACTGTGTGTGTAATTCGGAACACAAACACTCGGTTGGATGTGAAAACAAACATGAGTTTTCAATGAGTTTTAACAAAAGAAGGTCTATTAATACCCACCAAAGTTCACGGCGCCATTGCCCCGGGGGCAAGCTAAAAACCGAAGGGGGGGGGGGCACTGTTCGCCATCACCATGGATTCACACTGTTCACTGAAAGGCTTGTTACAACTCTGAAGGACAATGCATTATTATTATTACAATATTACATTACTTTCATTTTGCAGAGACTCTTACACAGAGCAACTTACATAGGTTACGATTTTTTCATGTTGTCCATTTACACAGCTGGATATTTACTCAGGATATTGTGGGTTAGGTACCTTGCCCAGGGGTACAGCAGCAGTGCCCCAGTGAGGAATCAAACCGGCAACCTTTCAGTTATGAGCCCTGCTCCTTACCACTATGCTACACTTCCTCCCACTGCAGTCCTGACTTTGTCCCCTTTACAGCTCTGGGGCAGAACAGAAATTCTTTAGCTCCAAAGCAGCAACAGGCTCTGGTTAATAACCCATCATAACTCTGACACGCATCACATGAAATGATATTACAACGGGGACGCCACAGAAGCTGCGGCTCGTTCACCCCGACATCGCACGCGGGGTGACGTCGCTGGATTCGTACCCCGGTGTACCTGCCTGGGCCTTTGCCTCGGAGGGAAGCTGGAACTGAGCTTCTGAGTCCAAGCCATAACCTCAACCTCGCTGTTTGCCGACCTTGAATCTTTCCATGACATACTTCCAACTTTCCTGCTTTCTCACAAGGCAGAGGTACAGAGGAATAAAACAGAATAATAATTCAACAGGGCAGCTCATGACATATTCGAGGACATGTGGCTTTTCAGATAAAAGGAACGCTGGATTACTGGATTACTACAACCACACGGTTCAGACATTCAAACCAATGACCTAGCGTCCAACAAAGCAATGTATGTTTACGGAAGTGTATGTACATATAGACAAAAATACACACACTTAAAACACACACACACATAAATATGTATATAATACTGTATATACATACATATAACTCTTTATCTCCTCCTGCATCCTGTTGACAATTAGGTTGATGAAGAATGCCAAACCACTGATTCCTTTGTGTACAAGCCAAATGGAAAGAATGCATTTTTTGAACAAATTGGATTTATACGGAGGCAAAAAAAAAAACGCAGGTTATTACCATCCAGCAAATGGAAACCAGACCTGCAGGCTTTTTCCTGCTGCTATACGAAGCACTGAAAGTTTTCAGGGGGGTTTACTCCCCCACCACCACTTATAGAGAGAGGGAGAGAAAGGGGACAGAGACAAACAGAAAGAGAGGGGGGGAATGTTACTGAGACAGAAAGTGCTTTAAAGACAAGAGAACGCCATCCCTGTGCTTTTTGGAAAATGCTAAAACTTCTTGCAAAGAAAAGGCTTAAAACTTCTTGCAACATTGCTTCATCGATTAATCCTCATGAAATTCCAGCTAAAAGTCTGGTTAAAGCATAAAGCTCAGGTCATGCCTAGAGTGGGACCACTGCACTCTACTGACAGCCTACACACTTCCTGCCTTTGATACAATACATGGCAGCCTCTGGAGTCACACAGCAGCACGTCTTAATTTTAATAAGCAAATTCTTCTGTGATTTTTTTGTTTACTAAAAAAAAGAGCAGCACATCCTTACTGATAACCCCTGATAGCCGCACTGCAGCCCATGAGATGACCTGACCTATGACCTTTGACCCATGCACCTTCCTGCAGGGGATCATGTCCTTCCATGGTTTCTCCCCCCCTCTGCTCACGACAACCCCTTTGTTTGGCAAAGCAATCAACCCTTCCACCATGCAACACCCAGGCAAGACTAACAATGCAAGGTCAGAGAGCAGCCCGTATCGACACAAAGAGAAGTGAGGTACGTAAACCTATGTGACAATACTACCAAACAACCATTGTGTTTCATTGGTTTTTTTTTCCAACACTTACAATATTTTGACAAGATCAAATAATGAACATCTGGATTAATGACTAATTTCTTTCTTGGGTTTTCCAGGCTTTCAGAGTTTGGCGTTCATGCGGCACTTCCCAACACAAGGACACAGAGACAGACCCCACACCGCACCACCCTGCGCTACGCCCCTATGCCTCTCCAGCAAAGAAGCCCTTTTCCCCTTTTGTTAATGTCTTTTAATTAAATGAAAGCCTTGGATGAAAAGAGGATTTTATTGGTTAAATATTTCTTTTAATCTTTAAAAAAGCAGATCGGGGTTTTTTTTTTATTGAAATGTCTTTAAAAACGGCGCCCTTGTCTGTGCAGCTGACAAAGGGGCGAGTGTCCGCAGTGAAAGCCTTCAGAGCATCCTTCGCCCGTCGATCTTATCTCCGCGCCTTCACTCAGGCACCAGCTCCAAAAAAAAAAAAAAAAATTCCTTGCCGGCCCCGAGACGCATTAGCTTTCTCTCCCATGAATGGGATTGACCTTAAGAACAAACAACAAAGTGACAAGTCCCAAATGTATGCGCGGCAAAGCGGAGACAGGCTCCTTGTAAAATCCCAAGGGCTTTCCGAGAGCCAATGCTGACGCCGGTCGAACCCAGACCCACGCTGAGAGGGAGAGGGACAGCAGCGGGGGGGGGAGGAATTGGGGGCGGAAGGAGTGCACAATTAGCATACGGAGGGGTAACGGCAGGACTAAGTTTATTTGGATAAAGTGCTGAATAAACGAGTATCAACAACCAGAGAGGAGTTATGCATAAGTCCTCTATATTACTGTTCACAATGAGAACCGGAAACGTAATGCATTTCAAATATCATTAACATGTTTGTGGAAGGCTGGGTGCATTTTATGTAAATAACACTTAACTACCAAGATGCAAATAAATCACAAGTCATTCCTTTCACTGGGTTTAGAAATTAAAATTTGATAAAAGTAGCTATATAGCAAGCAGTGGGTTTCTTGAATCCTTATGAGTTTCCCTTCGCAGTTTCTCAAATAAACTCCAGCCGCCAGTTACGTGCTGGGTGGGAGGCATGCAGATTATGAAATATTAAAGTTATGCTAGAATGTAACTGCAATGTGCGGCCCTCTCCCTACTGTGTCGTCACATAAGGTAAAGACACGTTAAAGAAATGAACATTTAAAGCCTGAACAAGCCCCTAAAGGAAGAAAGAAGATATTCAGACCTCTGGGGTCTCATGCTCTCCTCTAAGATACACGACACAATGTCAGCCCCAGGCACTAAATCAACAATCGACTTGCCACTGCCATGTCTGACCAGCACATGATGCTCCTGAACCACTGTCATACAGTCCAAAGCAGTGTCCTCCAAAACATTCAATCATGGATCAAAAAAAATTGGATTAAGGTTCTTTTAAATCCACTCTTACACAGACATCATTCTCTAGTTAACATTTTGCTCTACAGTAAGAGCTTACCGTGATTTGTGAGATTTATCTCATGTGTATGTCATATTTTACTCTGTACTGAGAAGTGCTTTGTCTTTAATTAATTAATTCAATTAATTCATAATAATCAACAAACTGTTGCATGATCGCAGGTGTGACACTGTCGTCTGGTTCCCATCACTATTTGTAGTCCATTCAAGGTTCCTCATTCAGGTGTTCAGTCTGCAAACTCTACACTGCAAAGACAAGAGACTCTCAGAGTCAATGTCACAGAATCAAAGAACCAACCAAAAAAAACTCAAGAGTTTCCATACCCACACACACACACACACACACACACACACACACAGTTACAAAGCTGAGCCTCTCCCACTCCCTCGGTCATACAGGAAGCAATGAGATCCACTTCAGACTGCAATATTCGCATCTCCAATGGGCCGCGTCGCGGCGGCGAGGAAACAGGTGTGCAGCCAGCCGTGCGCAGCCGAGACACGCAGTCGCAGTCACACAGACACACGTGCGCGCACACGCACACACACACATGCACACACGCACAGGCTCACACAGACACAAACACATACCCACTCACTATGACACACGCATACACATGGGCATACACATACACACACACACACACACACACACACACACACACACACACACACACACGCATACACCATCTCACAGAAAGGCACATGCACTCTCACAAAGATACACACACACACTTCTGCTGAGAGGAAAGACACAGACAGTCACACCTAGACACTGATAATACAGCAAGTCATCGGTTTTGCAATGGCACTGGAAGATGGAAGAGACAGAATTCCAGTGGATTTTGCTGGAGATTACAATAATTTGAAAAATCTGTGGAGGGTTGGGATGATCTTAGGGGGGTTGGAATGTTTAGATCACTGATCATTGAAGAGAAATGAAGAGAAGGATCAGCTGTTCTGCTTTGGTCGTGCCACTGAACAGCCAGGTCACCAGGCGCTGCTGCACATCCCATAATCTTCTCCACTCTGTTCATAAAGCAGTGTTTCTTCCCCTCTACCTGGTATCAGAAAGCAGCTCCACATAAAGGCTTCTTACATTTTCTCAGTATTCTGATGATGAACAAGATCTTCTGTGAACTTTTTTTTTCCTGCAAGAGGAACTGTATCTCCATTCCATAAAACAAAGTCCCACTGGTTCCTTCAAGGAGCATAAAAAGGGTAATCCACTAAACTAAGCAGTTCAAATGTGTTCATCAGCCATTGTTTGACAGAGAGGAGGAATGTTCAGATAGGGGTATTACTGTAGCCCAGGGCTGCTATCTACTGCTGCACATTTGGCTAACCCCGACATTCCCCCTAGGCTTGCTTTTAAGAGCTTAACTAGTTCCTGCTTGGGGAGGTGGGGGTGGTGGAGGAGGACCACACATACAACTGCTGTTAAATTGATCTTCTCTTTCCAAACACTTGAGGGGGGGAGGAGGGGGGGAGGTGGGGAACCTCCCTTGTGTGGTGCTGCACTTTAGGCTAAATAAGATAATCAGCCCAACAGCATTACCCAGATTGCAGGCAAACAAGACAGCCTGCATGGGAATGCGCTCTCTGTGACAGAGGCCGGCCCAGTGAGAGCTGTGTCCCACGCACTGGGGCGAAGGGACACAGAGGAGTCAGGACTTATTTATACAACGCCCAGGATAACCTGGATAACAAGTCAGCCTTTTTACGCAACAAGTTTATCTATTAATTTTTTTTTGTTTGTTTTGTTTGTGTTTTTAAGTTATTAAACCAAGGTGAGGGGCTGATTTGTGTATTTCAAAACCGAAAGGTTACAGTGGGAACTAACCTCATGCCAATTCTGTTCAGCCATGACGCCCAGCAAATGTAGACATTACATTACTGGCATTGAGTAGACGCTCTTATCCAGAGAGACTTGCATAGGTGACGATTTTTACATGTTATCCATTTATACAGCTGGATATTTACTGAGGCAACTCTGGGTCAAGTACCCGGTCCAAAGTAGAGCAACAGTGCCCCAGCAGGAAATCACACCAGCAACCTTTCAGTTATAAGCCCTGGTCCTTACCCTTACGCTACACTGTCGCACCGACCACACAATGACTTTGTGACTTTCATTTCAGATGCAATGAAAGGTGAGCCACTATGAGCCTAACATGACGGTTTGTGAAGTGGTTGCACACCAGCAGAAGAGCCACACAGACTCAGAGCCCCCCCCCCCCCAAATGAGAGGACACTGCATGCTTTTCCTGACGACTCTCTGAGAAACTGTGATGCTTCTCTCATTCTCCCACCCTGACAGCTCGTTGCCTGGGTACTCAGGGTGTGCTGTCTGCAATAAGCGGACTGACAGCACACGTGCTAGCGGAAGGGAGAAGGACTGTGCAGAAACATCCGAAAGCCGTCAATCCAGCGGGTCTCCAGCGGGTTTGGGTCTGTAAATGACATCCACTCTCCCTCGCACCGCCGGTCCCGGGATCCTGTACTCCCTGCATTTACCGAAGGCTGTGTTTCCTCTCAACACAAAACACGACTTCAATCTGGACAGTTTATGAATACGGTTCCAATTTCATAAAAGGGGAGTGCTTTTTTTTTCCTGCAGCCCCATTCACAGAGGCAGCAGTTTCCAAAAGTTCCGCCCCCTTTCACCGCCTGGGTGGAGGCTACCCGGGTGGAGAGATTTGAGGGCCGGGGGGTGGGGTTATGGGGATCTTATTACGGGTTGATCCCACTCAAATATTTTTTTGAAAGAAAAACTGGGAAGGAAAAGCAAGCTCTGTGGTCACTCCACACATGATGGTGCTCTCTCCATTCCTCACAAAAAAACCTTTATCGCCAAGGGCTTGTAGACATCTTAATGGTCTTTAATCAGGAGGAGTGAAGACCAACATAAAAATAAAAACATATTAAGCGCAAACTTTGCACATTTATCCAAACACACCGAAAGGCAGCCGATGAAGCTCGGTGCTGGGGGAATCTGATTAGCTGCTTGGCTCTGTCTTGTTAATCCTTTCTGTACTGGACAGATCACTGCAGTGCCAAACACAGGTCCATTAGAGGAGCTCACAGACAGTTTATTCAAGCACTCAAACAATCGACATAATACCATACATAATGTATTTAATACCGCCCATAACAATAAATCCAGTGTGCCTTGAAGATGCTTCCACATTTGAGAAAACAATGTTGATTGAAATGTGAAAACTAACACGGTCCTCTATTTCTTTTCAAGTGGGCCCTGCTCTCTCTCCGGGCCACCAGACAGAGTGCCTCAAAATCTAAAGATCCCGTTCGCACTTCAAGCAACAACTTGACTTCTGCTCCTTCAGGTCCATGCTGAGGGAACTCTGCCTCAGCATTCTGTAAGAGCAGGTCCAGCCGTCACCTCTCACCTGTGCAGAGAGCTCCCCTGTCCCACAGGCCCAGCTATGTGTGACTGCATGGGCACCAAACTGGGCACGGCACTGTGTCCTAACCTCTATGGTCCTCAGCACATTTCCTTTACAGCCCTCTCAGATCAGAGGACTGATTGCCAAAAGGACAGATAAGGAGGGAGAGTCATGCTTAGACAGCATGACTCACTGGCCTCCTTGACTCCTTGAGTCAGACGCCCGCACACTGCACACTGAAAATGGCACGCACGCACTGAGCACAAGGGCACTGAGGAGAACTTCCTGTTGTTTAAACAGTGACTCTACCTGACCTTTCTGACCGCAGTGGTGATTGTCTGTGAATGGCAGTCGGTTGGATCTTGGCATGAGCACATGACACAGAGGCTTGACTCCTTGACGGAGCTCGGCAATGACCTCTTGCACGTTAACACTTATCTTTCACCAACAACACTTTTCTTCTCATGCTGCAAGACTAACACTGTACCTACTGTATCAGGTCAGCCCAAGAAGAACAATACTGATACAAACCGAGATCATGACTCCAGGTAAACACTCCAACTGAAGTGGTGTCAAAGCTTAAATATACCTGGCGTAGTGGGCTACCAGGGCACCACAGTTCCACTGAAGGAACTGCCCCTGAGGGCGATGTCTGGGGGGGAGGCTCACCTGAGAAGACCCCCGGTGTGGCATTAGGGGAGCTGGAGGCCTCGGTTTCAGTGTAAGACAACGTTGAATCTGACAGATCTACGGAGAGAAAAACAGGAAGGGAATCAGTGTCAGGACTTTCAATAATCACAAAAACGCTTCACAGATGTTAACTGTCCCACTCTGAACCATGTGCTGTGCCAGGCTCTGACACTGTTTTCTCATAGCTTATGTTTTTCTTTCAAATCAAAATGCACCTATAACACTAGACACAGGCGTTAAACACTTAACATCAGCTGATTAATACATATAGCACAGTTCAGCAGGATGGCCAGGCTGAGGTCCCTCCAGCTGTCTACTCCGTGACCCCAGTGATTACAACACACGAAAATATACTGCAACCCTGTTGAAAATGCCCATACAGCATTCCTACAAGAACACATGATGATTTTGAGAGATCTGCATGATACAAAGTCATGATAAACATGTGCATCGAATTCATGAGAGCAGCCACCTCACCGATTTCCAGTGAAAACCCATGAGTGGAAGCCAGTGATGGCCCATTATTTGAAAATGAGGAAGCATTTTGACTTTGTCAAGTCACGTCTTGCTGAATGTTTCATCATTTCCTATGATCCCCACTCTCAACAATTCACACCACAACCGACCTTCAGCACCAGCAGGTAACTTTCCACTAGAGAAGCATTCCGCTACAGTCAACGGCATTTCCTGAACCACCCCTGTTATCATTCTGTGATCTTTTCCCTGCTGCCTAATTGCCCAGCTAGGGGTAATTTCTGTCTTGTCGCTCGATGACTGGTAGGAATCCACCACTAACCTCACAAACCAACCCCATGAACCCCAAATCAGATAAGTTGGGAAATTCTGGTGTGAAGGCACAATTTGGCAGTCACAGCTATAATAAATAAACTGTTACAAGCAAAGCTTTGGTTTAAGAGACATGCCACACCCTGGCAGTCGTAACACCACAACAGGTCTCATCCACCCCCAGAGGACCCAGCCTGGGTCCGTCCAAAGGGCTAACAAACTACCGCTGACCCAACACTGTTTTTTTTTCCAGTTTTGCTATGCCTGTGAGGGCCTCTTCAGAAACAATGTTCACCACTCATCGCCGCCAGCTTGCCTCTCCCTCCGTTAAGTGTTGAGCCTGAGTCTGAGGACAGTGCTGGGAAAGACTGTGGCTGCATTGCTGACTTACCCAGTGGCTTGAGCTCTTCAGTGGGGGAAAGCCTTGAGTACGGGGGTGGGGGTGACTCTGGAACACAAAACGTACAGGTTAGGGGTTCGCCAGGATCACAATGTTTCTCCGCACTGTTCCTTCCTGCTAAGGCAGCTGCCGCATTACCTTGGAGCAGAAGCCTTCCGCCCACTCCCAACAAAAAAAAAAGTATCAATCTCACTTTTGAACATAGTGCTCATGTAAAAGACTGGCAGCAATTTAATTGGAGCTAAGTGGCTACAGTCTGGAGACTAACACAACATTGGAAAACCACAATCCCCCGGCCTTACACATCTCCATAATCTCCCAACTGTCAGATGCATGCACAGCAGGAAGGGTGTTTTGGGGTCTCTGGAGAGAAGGGGATCTGGTTTGGGACCTGTTCATAAGCGCAGTGTACCCAGGCCGTGAGCAAAGGTAGAGTGCCTCAGCCTTTTACTAAATACAAATGCAGTAGCCTTTGCAGCTCAATTCCCCAAATAAATATGAGGGCCAATGTCAATGTTGTGGGGAGTCAGAGGTTTTCAGCTTTTCAATAACCTTGTGATTTAAAAAGTACTGACACTGCTAAACATTTTAGCACACGAAATCTGCATTTGAATGTATGTATCAAAACATAATGAGTGAGGTAAAGAACATGTAAGCACACCTGCGAAGCAGAAGAACCAGAATCAAAGATTTGCTCAGCTTATCCCTGTATTTTCAACATTTGTCAACAATCAAAATTTGTCCTTAACTTTGACCTCCAAATAAATGTCACTTTTCTCCTCACAAATAGAGTCCCGCTAGTGCAGTGCAACCACTATAATGAATGAAGTTTTGCTAGGCACATATAATGCCATTTCAACAAACAGGGAATGCCTTGGTTTGTAAATTATCACAATATTAAAGAAAAACAGAGTACATAGTCTTTTTTTCCACAAGCATTCTGACTATCATAAAGTAAGCTTAGAGTAACTGAATCCTCATCTATCCACCCAACCTGTTTTTTTTTTTTGTTAAACAACACAAGAGGTTATAGCACCTAGCCTATTTTATCATATGCTAAGCAAAGTAAATGGCCCCTCATTTGTTTATACCTTTTGAGACTCAAAATTAGGTTATGGAGAATAGACCTATTATGCAAAACAACGCCAGCTGAAGATGATGGTGTTTTACATGCTAAATGTGTTACACAATGCATCGTTGTATCACAATTTATTCCTGTTGATTCTGATTATGTTTTCGGTAATACATCCCATAGATGTTTTTGAATATGAACTTTGTTCCTTAACTTTCAATGGATGGAGAATTCTCAAAACACCTCTAGGAGTTATTTTTTGATTGCTGACCGGGATGAGGAAATAGCATTCAGTGAACAGGCAAACACCGAAAACATACATTATGTATAGCAAGACAACTGCATGAATAACAATACAGTGAATCATATATGACCTTTGAAATACACTTCCTATCGAGTTCATTGTTTGGAAGCAGAGCTTTGTTCTGCCGCAAATGACTCCACCAAACACGGTGGCTATTTCGCTTCAGTCAACTTAACATATCAAGCTGTTGATATGAACACTTTATTATCGGGGTTTATAAGTATTCAGAGAATATGTGTAACGTATTACTTAAACGTTTCTGTATGTACACAAAGATACTTTTTCCCCCGTCCTTAGGTTCCAGAACCATATGCTTAAAAGATCATAAGTGAATCAACTCACAAGTTTAAAAAAAATGAGGAGAGAAAACTTTCAAAGCATGCAGTAACCTCGCCAAAAGGAAAAGAGGAAAAAGAAAAACAGAGGAGCAGCGGGTTCTTTAAGAGTGGCGGCAGTAATTGCCAGGATCCTAACTCAGTCACTCAGATACACAGCTAGTCAGTCTGGCGCCAGTATTATGCAAACTGTATATTATCACCCCTCCTTCACCTAAATAGCACGAGGGGACCTCCTTAGGAAAAAGGGCTTTTAAAGCGCAACTTGAAACTGATCTCATTTCAAAGGCATAATGCCTGCCCAAATAAAAGAAGAAGAAAAAAGGTTTTTGTCTATCTAAATCCCTGTTCTCTTCGCCTAGCCGAGCACTGTCTTTTGTTTGTTTTGTTTTCAGACTGTAGTTTTAACTCCGATGTACTTGTCAAGCTTTAGCGATCAGCAACATAAAGTGGCTAGCGCGTCTGCCTTTTACATTTGAATATTAAAGTGTGTGAGCGCGTGCGCGTGTGTTTACTGAATGGGGGGTCGACTGAATATTGAATCGAAGGGTGTCCTGGAAAAAACTAGATGACCTATATAAAGTTTTTAAAAATTGGTTTAAGAGCTGTTCTGTAATAGAGAGCGCTGTTCGGTAACAGAAAGGAAACTGAGTCCCGTAGTGAATGACATGTACGCCACGATTTTTAATAGGAATTTTATTCATTAGTATTAACACATGTACAAGTACAAATTTTCCAAACCACTCCACCTTTAAGCTGGTTTTAAGGTCTAAATCCTAAAGCAGTTTATAAAGACTGGATTTTCACCCGCTGTGCAAATGAGAGCTGTACAGTAACGTTTCACAAGCTCTGTAGAAAACTAAAATCAGTTCAAATCTGAAATTTAATGCAAATACCACTTTTATCTGGACGTGAATGAGGGCGTGGATCATGCTTATGTGTACAAAGCCTTCTTTGGGGTTGCCCTACCCTTGCAACAGGCGACATCGAGGAAACGCTTGTGAAAATGAGGAACTAAGTCCCCCTCTGTCCCCCTATATAAATTTTTTTCGCCCCTTCCTTGGATTTTACACTTTTGTCATTACAGTACATTTGTAATGTACTTAAGTTACTAGATCTGAGTCAAGGAACATCTCTTTCTTCAACAAAACTATCAACCTTCAATGACTGCTGATCTCATTGTACATCAACTCTATACAATTGCCTATATCTACATATATGCGATATATGCATGACAGAATAATAGCAGTAAATAACTAGCAGTTTCTGGCCAATCAACTCTTTTGGATACGGATGTAAATGGAATTGTGTAGGCTTTTGTTTTACTTTTTCTGCCCCGCTAATATCGGTGTGTAATGCATTCTACTGTTGAACAATAACCAATAGTTCAACACAAACAACTGAGTAGCAAGTTTCCCACATGTTTCCACTATCAGTGCTGAAATTGTGAAATCCAAGTCTTTGATGTTCATGTCACAGCCAACTATGCTCCTGTGAACGCGGATGTTACGGAAAGATCAAACCACCCTCCCAGCGTAAGGAGACAGAAACACTAATGCTCGCATCTTCACACGCGATTTCACACGTGGCTCCCGGGGTTAGCGGGGCCAAACGGCCCGGCATCACATACGCGACAGAGCCGGTTGCAGTCACCGAGAACACAAATTCACATGCATTGTTTGAAACAATCCGAGAATGCTAGGGTACACATCTGTAAACGTTAAGATATGTTAAACATCTGAGTTATGCGCGGTTAGTTTGAGAGTTTGCCTGTAGCTTACTCTACACTTAAATACTATACTAACCGATGTGTTACTGGGGCATCACATAAAATGTTCGTTTTCGATGGGAGTTTTCCATAGTTAGCAATGGGACAAGTGAAACAGAACGATTTCTACAGTAAGAAGCAGGGCCTATAACGCCTCTGTGCATCTTTTATCGAACGTTAGCTACAAGGCAACGCTTTCAAGACACTATCACCGTATCCGTGCACAGTGCATAGAAATGAACTGTGATCATATTGACACATTAACTAACACGTTCGTACTGCTCTGTATCATTAGTGTCTTCCATCACCTACATGTGAACTCAGGTCTGACCGGCATATCCAAATAAAACGTCAACTCCGGAATTATTACGATGACGCTTGCACTGTCCCACTATCACCCATTGCTAAAATGTAAATTTAAGATTATTAATCCAAAACCAATATCTTCAGTCTCATGAAGAAGTAGTCGTCATTCTCTGAACGGATATGTTGCCCGGCCATAGCGTTTACGTACAAAAATGTATAAACACGTTAAACAACAAAACGTATGCCTCTTCTTTCTGGAGGTAACCTCAAAACATACTAAGATCACAAACCGTATTACTGAGTATAGCTTTAAAATATTATTCTACCACGAGCCCATGTGGTAACGTATTTCGTCAGTAAAACATGTTTTCCCAACATTATGTTGTCAGTGCAATATTAAAAATTATTTTTTTATACTATCCCCTTTCCAAACTCCCTCACGCGCACCTCGCCATGTAGATATGGTACATTTTTTCAATTAAAACTGTAAAGTAACACTTGCAACCATCCATGTTTAGTGATGCAAGTCTGACTTTCAAAAGGACATGACAAAGTCTGGTACTGTCTCGTAATTCCAAGCAAATTACTATGCGCTGGAAAGAAGTTGCCAGGAAGAAGGGGCCAGGTCAGAAATGCGAAAATGTGCACCTAGGAGGAAATGTCAAAATGCTTTCCCATATTTAATAAAGATGTGCATATGATTCAATGTGCATAAGACCTTAAGGCTCCACTTGGGACAACTTACACCCTCTTGTTAGACCATACATTCGCATAAATCCTATCAATCCTATCTTTCATTTCACAACATGAGATGCAATAGCAACACTCCTTTTAGCCTGTTAAGTCTGCAAATCTGCCTGAGCATCAAGGAGTGCCTGTAGGTCCGAACAGGTGCTCTTACCTGGCCCACAGAGACGGCTGTAGTGATAGGGGTTGCAGCATACCACCGGGCCGTCATGAGCCCCGAAGCTCTGGCACTCACAGAGCGGTTTCAGTTGAGCCGTGTGCTGCAGGTCGGACCAGCGGTACAGCTTACAGAGCAGGAACTGCGGCGGTGCCATATGGCCGCCCAGTCGCAGCTCTGTCCGCGATACCATAACACAATCGCTCGGCATCCCCCCTTTAGACTCCACGGCCTCCAACAACGTATCCAGCGGTTTCTCCTTTAGTCTTTTTAAAAGGGTGTAGGTGGCGGTCTTGAGCTCCTGCTCAACTACCGATCGGGGTTTCACCTCCTGTGCCCCAGGAGAACCGGCGTCCCGGGAACTACGGTTCCTCAGCACAAACTGGCAAGAACCAGGTTCTTTACCCCGAGCCGTCTCTGTGCTTCTGGGTCCGGTGTGGTCCCGGTCTTTGAACAGACAGCATGTCACCGTTTTGCATTCGTCCTGTGCGGATCGGGGGCTTCCCTGATCCAGGACACACATGGCACCCCCATCTTGGTCCAAAATGACCCTTGAGCCGCCGCTGCCGCACTCGGCGGAATTTCTGGTGCACTCTCCCCCGAAGTCCCCCCCAGGCGACCAGCCTCGGGTCACCGGTCTGAGCTCCGTTTTGGGAATCTTTTCTGGGTTATTGCCGCACAGATCGTCCCGACCCCCCTCGCCGGTATTGCTACTTCCATCTCCCCCTTCTCTATCTGGAATCAAACGGCTTCTCCAGAGTCGCCGCACAAGACCTGAGCGTTTCGACCTGAACATACGATAATTTATAAATCTAGATGTGTTTTACTCCTGTTCAGATCTGTGTGGATTCAAATCAGTTTTAAGGCCGCCGTACAACATTAATGGTTTGTATATGCCGTGCAGGGCACGCACAGCCGAATGCTGTATATGTGTGGCCAAGCCGCAACATTAGAGTAGGAGCTACACTAGTATGTTGCATTAAAAAAGGAAAAGAGAAACAAAAATATACTGCTACATAGAAATCAAAATGCATTCACTTTAGCTAGAATGCTCAGCTGGAGAACATGGGACACTGTAAATGCTTCGGTTCTTATAAGGCAACTGCATTGAAAGCACTTGCAAGAATCCCGAAGTAATGCTGTGCTATTCTATTCCCATGGTTGCAAAAACTACATTAACGTAGTATCGTAAGGAGACAATGCGACAGAAAACGATCGGCTTGCTCTCTTGCTGTGTTTTTGGACTTTGAAACACCCTCGGCTCTTTTTCTCTTTAAAGCACCACTCGGCACATGAATGGAGCAGCTCCGCTGCGAATTAATCCCAAGAAAATCCTTTCAGAACTCGCGATCCCAGTGGTTTTTCCGCGACATTAAAGTACTCGTTTACAATCCCGAAATATCCATATATTCAGATAGGCGATGAACAATCCTTAAAGGCTCCGACGTGCCCCTGGCTCCGTGTTCAGATCTGGTCAAACAGCACCCCAGATTTCTTTCTTTCTCTGTTTCTGTCTTTTTTCAGTTTCTGAAGCACACACATACACACACGCGCGCACGCACACACACACACGGGGCCCCCGAGGAAAGCTATGGAGCCATTGGCTGACTCCCATCATGTGCTAGTCTAGACACTTTGGCGGCTGTGAGCTGCACTGATTGTTGCGCAAACAAGGTTTCAAGTTTCTTAACTCTTAAAGGCATAACATCCACCTCTTCCCCGTTTAAGACCGTTCTCCATAATGGCAATATGCAGAGGGCATCTCCACTCTCAGACAAACAGGCGACCACCAAACAATGTTTTCAACAATAGATTTTGTTCGGAAAGCCTATTATTATTGCTGACGTTCACAATTTCCCGATTATTTCATATGATGTTTCATATTTGATTTTGTGACAGTGGCTGAATTGTGCTGTGACAGAATTGCAGGGACATCATGTGCACCCCCCTCCGGCTTTGCAGTTGTGCCACGGGGAGCACGTTACCTGCACACAAGGAATTTTCACTGGAGCGGGAAGCCCACAAAATTCCATCATATGACCTCATGACGCACTGGGCCCCTCATTTGTGTGCGAATTCCAACCACAAGCATCAAACTGGAAGGTTGAATACCTTCACAGTTCTTCTCCAATACTCGGATGGCCACAGTTTTATGTGTTTATTTTGCGGTTTTATTTGTCTGGTTACTGGTTATTGGTTAAGTATCAAGAAAAAAAATTGAAGCCGCACAGTACCACACATAATCAGCTTGTGTGCCAGGAAACTTAATTGCATACAACGAATAAGCTTCGGGTCCAGTTTTAATAAGCGGAAATCAACATATCAATGTCATGATCGAAATGCAGCACTGACAGAAGGAAAGCTGAGAGAACAACGGATTTTTGTCACTGAATAAATTCCACACAGTCTAAATTTGTGTTCATTGTCACTTAAAGCCAGCAATGTCGTACAATGGCCTGCATTCTTAACCCACTTGTGTATAACAGTTGTTTGGAAGTGGGGGAAATCCAGGTGTATGATGTCTCCAGAGATTTGCCTTTATTCCAACGCGTGTCATATTCTCCAAGCACAACAGCTCCGTTTTAAGAATCAAGCGCTTAAAAATGATAGATAGATAGATAGATACTTTATTAATCCCGAGGGAAATTCTGATAGGCGCAAGTATTTGTAATTTTTCACTACAAGAGTGTTTGACTGTAGTCATTGTAACTGTATTTGCCTAGGGTTAAACACAAAATAGTTGCAAACATGATATAATATCAACTACACTACAATAGTAGTAATATAACATCAACAGCAATAATAATAATACTAATAACGTATATAATAATAGCGCATCCATTATTATTATTATTATTATTATTATTATTATTATTATTACCGGTTCAGCCCTTGAAGAGTTAATGTGCTTTCAAGTGGAGTCAGTCAGGCGCGGCCACACCCCCCGATGTATTAACTTGCTCAGAGTAGCAAAAGTTCAGGAATGAGGAACGCCGATTGGCTCTCATCTCTTCTCGTCTTGCCCCCCTGAGACAAGGATTGGTCCAAAAAGGAAAATAGACGCGCCCACTACGGGTTTGTGATTGACAGTGAATGAAAGAAATTCCCCTATCCCCAGGACGTTGACAACAATAAGCGTGCAATGCTTCAAGCTTTGAATCACCGAAGCCAAATTTAAGCACGGTATGGACGGAACAGACAGAATTTAAAAGCGCGATTATCTGACTAAGCACGTTACGGTAAGGTTATGTGAAAGAACGTTGTCGAAGAACCGAGAAGCAATAACCTTCAGTTCTTAAAATAATATGATGAGGATTACTGATGTTTGACAGCTGACAGGTACCAGCATGAGTTTTGGTTGTAATGCGGATCATGTAAATACCTAGAAAAATGCCTGCATGGTATTGTTCACTTCTCTTTCTTTCTGGGTCTCCTGCCATTGCTGATGCGAATTTCCCTGTTTTTATCTAAATTGAGCTCGAATATATTCACAAGATTTGCCTTTCTCACTGGGGCAGAGGAGGAGGTGTACAGTGTATTTTTGGTCAGGAGGATTCGGTGTCAGTCAGGGGTTGACAGTGTCATCACTCTGCTCCCCCATTGCGGTGATCAGAACTGACCCCTATCCCCCACCCTCAATCTCAACCCCCAACCCTACCCACCCCAGCCTCTGCGGTCCTGTCTCATGTAGGTGTTGAGGTGTTAGGGTCCCAGGTGAGAGGTCCACCTTGCAGACGGGTAATAGCAGGAGCTCCCCCCTTGGTGGCAGGTAAATCCCCAGGCTGCACAGCGGGGCCAGGCCCCAGTCTGTGTCAGCCCCCAGGCAGAGCTCCGGGACTGCAGTCTCCGGGGAGCGCGTGCTGTTTTTAATGCTCGCCGTGGCTCGCTCCTGCTCTGTGCACGCCAGGGTCAGATTAACACTGCAGCGGGAGGGCAATAACGGTTAGAATCGCGACTAAAAATAATTAACCTTGAATGCGTTTGGGTGCGAGGGACGCATTTTTGCTTTGTGGGCTTCAGAGCTAAGAGCAGCCAGCACCCCTCCCCACTAACCCCCCCCCTCCCCCATGGAGGAGTCATGAAGACTGTATAGAGCGTGCCAGTCTGCGTACAGGAGTCAGGTTACTTTAACAGGGTCAGGGGGGTCATGAAGGCTGGACACAGAGGGCTTCTTGCCTGCACTGCGTTGTGGGCACCTGTTCCAAATGCGTTCTCCTTTGTAACTCAATCACATGTCAGACAGGGAAACGAAAACTGTTATTGCAAACCGCGCTTGATTTTCAATCATTCCCACACACACGTTGCCGTGAAAGCAGCGGAAAAATGGCTGTGATGGGCTCGAAAACTGACAGCTAGAAACAATGGGAGTCATAACACTTGGCAATGCAATGCAAGCACCATCCACTGAATCTAGTTTTCCTCAATGTTTGGACCAGTGACAACTTATATTCGGTTACACAGGTCTTCTTCTTTGGATCTAATGGATTCTCACTAACACTACATGCCCACGCATACCTTGTTTAGCACGCTACGTTGGCAATATTATTTGGAAGCTCGGAGTAAATATGGAAACAACACAAAAAATAACTCAAATCTTAAATTAAAATAAAGAAAATCTATTTAAGGCTGTTAAAAAATAATAAGGCCAGTAGCAATGTGACAGAACACTGTTGATAAAAAAGTACCTCTCTGAGAGGCCATAATTCAAGGTATTGGAGGACTGTGAGCGACTGACCTGACAGCACTGTGCATGTCTCCCGTAAGTATGGTATTGAAATAGCCAAGAGCACTTCATTTCTACACTGAAGTTGCCAGCTATGACAAAATGTGTTTGCTTTTTTTGCCTGTGTAGAAATGAGAAAAAAAGAATGATCAGGAAGGCAGCAGTGAAGCTTATCACGTTGTATAATCTCAGCAGCGGCTAGCCTCATTTATTTACAGAACGCATTTCACTGAATGACAAGGAGGCAATTCTTTGAACCAAAATATTCCCGCATTGTTTTATTAGGGCACATGCTGTGGTGCTGGAAAGTGAGCGGACACAGAATTCAAAGTCTCACATTATGAATGAAAAGGAGAAAGATTTGAACTGCTGTGCCACCCTGTGCCTGACGCGTAACGGCAGAAACGGGAATGCTAAAATGTAGCTATTTCATTTGCAGTGCACTTTTTCCAATATGTGCTATTAAGCTCGCATTTTGTCATCATTCTGTATGGCCTGCATAGCTTCTTCATGGCAGTTCATGGAAGCTTTTGACAAGTAACCCCCACCCAATCCATGAATATTTGCAGTGGGTAATTTGCCACAGGTGACTGTGAATGTGTACAGGAATGGATATGGTCATTCAAGATTCCGTTTAATTACCTCACTACACCAAAGAAGATAATTACAGCAGGGTTGCATTGTGAAGTCAGCGCAATGTGCATCAAGAGGTTTGTACTCTACCTGGCGATAATCAACAGATTTGCATTTAACTGCATGTTAATCTGGTGAATTTTTTTAAAGCATCTGAAACTTCTTGCCGGCACACATTATGAGTTTCACCATGTTATTGAACCCATTGAGAGATGTTTTAATAAAGCGATTCTGATAACCTATCCTGGGGAGGAGAATAGCGGTCAGTCGGGGATTTGAACAGCAGTTTGGGGATTTGTGGTCAAAAGTCCAGTGCACTATCCCCTACCCCACACAGCTGCTGTAATGCATGCTACATGTGCACAAGAGCATTTGTAAGTGTCTGCTCACAGAGGGTGTAATTGAGTCTCTGTGCCTAAAACAGGGTACAGCTGTTAATACAGACAGCCCCCTGCTCTCTCTCTCTCTCTCTCTCTCTCTCGCTCGGCCTCCCTCTGTGCAGGGCCGGGGCAGACCTCTACCCCTTGGGACTCATGGGTAATAATCTAATGGTCACGCCAGCTTAGTAAGGGGCACACTCTTCAGAGAGAGGAGGGAGCAAATCAAATTAAACATGAAAGACACTGACCAACGCGAGTCCCAAGAAATCAGACAGAAACCTGCAGTCCTGAGACAGGTATTTGGAAAAACTAATGCCACGAGTTTGCATTTGGAGATCTGCTGAAATATATACTCCCTTTGATCAGCTGCTGGAAGTCTTCTTTCCATAGACCCAAGGACGGGAGGGTCAGGAGGGTGGAGATGATCTTGTTCGCTCCTCGGTTCTTCATGTGCTGCCAGAACATGTTTGGTCCAAATGCGCTAACAATAACATGTGAGCTGGACTCACCCAAATATTATTGTTTGATATCTTTTTCATTTTCTGACAACCAAACATAAACTGTACATTTTAAATAAACTGTGATTATAAAACTGCTTTACAACACTGGGATGACAAATGGGTAGAGAGTTACTCTGTATAAGGGTGTCCGCTGCATATTAATCATAATAATACTACTACTACCACTGCACTGCTATCATTATTGCTACTTCTGTACTTGTCATCATCAAAAAACTGTAATAACTGTGAAACTCTTTAAGTAATTTCATAAGGAAATAGCGATGACATTCCTTTTGACCCTTGACCTTCAATGTTTCACATAAAACACGGTGCTCTAATTTAGCGCTTTGTCATTGAAAATATCCAGATAATATATGTGTGTGTTATATGTGTGTTATGTGTGTGTTATGCTATATTCCTTGGTTTTTGTTTATATTGATAGTTGGGGTGTTTCAAAGAGGCGCTATCCCTTCTCTTAAAATGGACCAGACAGCCTCAGAGAGACTGAAAAATACTTTCAAATACTTTGAAAGGATGAAGGATAAGACCTGATTTGTTCGCCTGTCGGCAAAGCAAAGAGAATTTTAATCCAGAGTTCGGCACGGAGCTAAAAGAAAAAAAAGGGAACCATGTTTCCACTGGTTCTGTCTTGACTCCTATTCATTATGTCTCATATTTTTGCCTGAAAACTCGCAGCTTCTTAAGAGTAGCCTTGAAGTGGATTCCAAGTCAGAGAGGCAGGTATGTATAATCTTCAGAGTTGTGGGAGGAATCATGTTCTTCTTCCACAAAAGTTCTTTTATTTGTGTTATTAATACACGTCCAAAAACTGCAGACTGAAACACAATCAAATCTCAGCCAGCCGTCTGACAGCAGAGGAGAGCGCAGCACAGAGCACAGGGGGGTCCTGCTCTTGCTCCCTGTAGGAGAGGTGAAGGAAAAACTGAAGGGAGAAAAATGAAACCTCTAAGGCGATGGCAGTAGTCATATATTCTGAAGAGCAGGGGGCTTCAGTTCAGCATAAGGAAATTGTGAAGGAGTTTGGTATGGACTCTTCTGGGCAGACACTAATAAGAAACACATATGCATGCACGCGCGCACGCACACACACACACACACATACATGCATACACACAAACACACACACACACATACACACACACATGCATGCATGCACATAAGCATTCATGCAGGTATGCATGCTCATGCACACATATACACACATGCACACACACTCACACACACACACATACATGCACACACACACACACACACACACACACACACACACGACCCAGGACACAACAGGTGTCAGGACTTGGAAAAGATGTGAGGTTGACTTGGGGGACCCATTGCTGAGCACAGTGGTGTGTCCTTCTCAGTAACAAATACATGTATATTGATTATATTGAAACCCAATGTCTCAATATGTTTAAGGCCAAACATTTCCCTTGAGAGAAAGTGGAGGGTCAGTCCTGACATAGAGGACATCACTCCTTTCCATGGCTTTACTTCTTCTACATTAAA
This sequence comes from Megalops atlanticus, assembly GCA_019176425.1. Taxonomy (NCBI): domain Eukaryota; kingdom Metazoa; phylum Chordata; class Actinopteri; order Elopiformes; family Megalopidae; genus Megalops; species Megalops atlanticus. The sequence goes on from CM032881.1 coordinate 7,493,366, forward strand.
AAATGCCCGCCTGGAAAGGTATTGATAACTTTGTGCAGTAACACAGTCTTTTAGTATACAGAGGAACACTGAAAGAAGTTTGAATGGAGCAACAGTTAGAGTGGATTTTGAGAATGCCTATATATGGAGCTTGCCCTTTTAGTGTTTATTAAAAAAAGAAAATAAAGTTTTACAATGGGATTATTTTCCTTGCTTCCATATATTGCTGTTCTGAGACTCCAAATGAAATAATTGCCTTTCCAATAGCTAGTGCATTGATCACAGCTTCCTTTGTGCAATCATACCCAGAACTTCCATCTTTTTTGTTTGAATGAGAATTGATTCACTGCATTTCTGAGGTGCTTCTCAAAGTGACTGAATTTTCTCATAATCTGTAATTTCTCATAATTTTTCATAATCGGTAATCAAATCACTGATGTCCCATAAACATTTTACTACTTAGGTAAGAGGTGCTGATCAAAAGCAATCACACACAGAAGCCATGTCTCTATGTAATGTGCAGTTATATGGCTGGGAGATGTGACATAAATAAATGAATTGTTGCAGGAAAAAAGGCTATAGACGCCTTGACCCTTTTCAATTTATTTCAGTTGCTGTCTGCGACATGATTATTTAGGGGAAAGTTCATGTGCATCAGTAGAAGGGACTACTGAGAAAGAAAAAGAGAGGGGGGGACAGAGAGAAAGAAGGGAGAGAGAGGGAGAGAGAGTGAGAGAGGCAGAGAGAGAGAGAGAGGGTGAGAGAGAGTGTGTGTGTGAGAGAGAGAGAGAGAGAGAGAGAGAGAGAGAGAAGACAGTTAAATCCTTAATTGGGAGCAATTTGATTAATTTGGTTCGGTTGGAGACGGGAAGTCCGAGGAGACTGAGCCCGGGGCCCAGAGTGTGTCATCTTCCCTTTGTATCACGGGGAGTAATCAATGCCCTGAGGCTGGCTGTCAGGACAGAGGCTCCATGATTGCATTCCTACTGATCTGGGCCATCATCATCGTCCCTCTCGCAGGCCCCGGGAGCCAGAGATGCTGTCTGAGGCCACTGCTGTTCCCACCAAAACCCCAACCGGTCCGCCCCATACTCCCCCCACACACACACACCCAAATCCAGCAACATTGCTTAACTCGTCTCCCAAACAAGGCTGACAAGAACAGAGTCCTCCTTCATGCTTCAGACAAGATTTGTTTTGTTTGGTGGAGCAGCACGCTGGGGTCACGGAGGAGAAGGTTGGAGGGAAAGTCGGGGGGGACCCTGGTCAGGATCCTGCTCCAGGATGCTGATCCTGTGCTGTGCTGAACTGTGCTGTACTGAGCTGTACTGTGCGAAGTTGTACTATACGCTAGACTGTGCTGAGCTGTACTACGCGAGACTGTGTTGAGCTGTACCACGCTAGACTGTGCTGAGCTGTACTGTGCTAAGTTGTACTATGCTAGACTGTGCTGAGCTGTACTACGTTAGACTGTGTTGAGCTGTACTACGCTAGACCGTGTTGGACTGTGCTGTCCTGGACTGTGCTGTGCTGATATAGACTGTGTTCGACTGTGCTGTCCCAAACTCTGCTGTGCTGAGCTAGACTGTGTTGGACTGTGCTGTCCTGAACTGTGCTGTGCTGAGCTAGACTGTGTTGGACTGTGCTGTCCTGAACCGTGCTGTGCTGATATAGACTGTGTTGGACTGTGCCATGCTGTGCTGTGCTGAGCTGAGCTGTGCTGAGGGGTGAACTGCACCCCAATACCTGGGAGGATTGTCTTGGCCCTGTCTGAGGGCGAAGGGCAAGGTCATCCATCATTCACAGACACAGGCCTCCCCTCATGCTGAGCGCGGCACCTCACTGCCACCTCCAGCTCTGCTACCCGACAGCTGAGATTTATTGGTCCTCTGAGGTCATGACATCATCACAGCACTGCCGAACCAGCACTCCTTCAGTCCTCTTTGCCTGCATCAACCGCGTATGTATGTGCGTGTGCGCGCGCTGGAGAGACAGACAAACATCTCGTAACACAAGTAACTCAACGGCCGCTCCTCACCAATAATGACGATATCTAATGCACAGAACACATAGCGAGGCCATCAAATGGTTGCTTTAATTGCTTTACTGGGGTGGAAATAGCAAGGGAAGCAGGATGAGATTACCCATGACCGTATCATTACTGTTTCCAGCGGCCTAACATTTAGCATCGCAATCAAGGATCAATATGATCGTTATCTGAATGTTCTCATTAAAAAAAAAGCCCCACTGTAAATTCCTCCAACCGCACACCCCCCCACCCCTCTTCCTGACCGACAGAGACGGGAGGACCACGGCCACCGATGCACGGTTACACCCGCAGGCAGACCCAGCCCACGTGAAGAAAAATATTTTTCCACGTTTTTATCAGCATTTGTTCAGTGGCTTATGGAGACAGTCTGTCTTTGGGATCCAGATAACACTAACACACACACACACACACACAAACACACACACATACAAACACATGCACACACGCAAAACCTCTAATTGCACTGTCTGACAAAATGATGCAAATGCATGCCTCATGACCCAAATTAAAGGCATGTCCACCAACAAAGGTAGACAGAACCTCAGCTGGGGGAACCACGGTCCGCTCTCATTGCCTCCAAATTAGTTTTTGCGTTAACTCATTCTGCCTTTACTCGACTGCACTGCCTCCATTAAAATGAAAGGTAATCATTTATGAATGTTCTCTAGCCTGAACACAGGTTCTGTGTATGTATTTCTGTTCACATTTGTGTTTGGGCATGTATGTGTGTGTGTGTGTGTGTGTGTGTGTGTGTGTGTGTGTGTGTGTGTGTGTGTGTGTTAGTGCATGTATATGTGTTTGTGTGTGTGTGCATGCATGTGTGAGTGTGCATGTGTAAATGCACGTGTGTATGACTTTGTCTCACGAATTCGTGTCAAATGCAGGTAACCTAGCCCACACTAATCCAGCTCCATTCTACATTTGACCATTTGACACCATCAACCCAGTGCATCTCATGCTCTAGTCAAAATTCATGCTGCTGTAGGTGACAGAATTTATTTAATATCACAGAACCAGAAAAACACATACTACAGCCAGCACGCGACAGAAACAAAAAATTTAAATAACTGTCTTACTGAATGGCAGTATTAAAGTCAGATCAGATCACTGGCGATAATGTGTTGTACAGTCTAAGACAAGCACTCCGGTTTCATACATACAAAGCACTGGCTGTAGATTGCCCGTAGATGTCAGTGGGAATCGTGCACCAAGAAAAATACTGAACGCTGAAAATGTTAAAGAATGCCAACATTAACAGTAAAAAAAAACAACGGCCCCGGCCAAAATAAACTCAGGCTAAGAGCAGATCCGCACACCTCAGGAAGATACGGCTCTCACGACCCAGCTCAATGTTCACTTTTAACCCCTAAAGGTATGCCGACACAAACTCAACCTCTGCCTATGACAGATGGTCTAAGACTGCAATACATTTCAGAATGCATAACAAAAGAAATCATATCACATATACAAATGCACCAAATTTATATTGTGTGTAAAATCAAATACATACATAATTATAAATGTAAAGATGTGTCCGTATGTAAGACTGAGAATGGGGAACTAAGTTAAAACAACCCTTGTGGATCAATTTGCTGGACTGGAGGAGAGCAGACGCTCACATAGTGTGAACTGCTCTACTTTTTAATGTTTCCTTGCGCCAGTAAATTTAACCTTCTTAAAACCACTGTGGAGCAAGCTGCCAAGTATGAGCTCAGTCCGCAAACAGATATTTCATATAATTTCAACTTTACTTTATGAAGAACAGGACCAGATTCACCGATGAGCATGGGCAGAGACCACATTGCAATTTCTCTGAAACTCTCATGCCTTACTTTGATGGCAACCAGAGAAAATACAGAAGTTGGACGAGATGAGTAGCTATTTTGTTTATTATAATTTGATATGAAAAATGCCTGGATTCCTAGTTAATTGACAGTAGGGGTAATGCGGCACCCTCATCTCTGTGTTGCTCAATAGATAATTTGATCCTCAAGGGCAGAGAAGTTAATTACATTGGCTTGTTACTGTTGGAATTTGGCTGTTCCTTAGTTCTTTGGTGATGTAAAGCAACAACATCCTAGCATGTCAGGCTCACTTCATACGTACGGTCGATTGTAAAACCATGTCAATACCTTGGTTAAACTTCAAAATTGTCGGAAGACAAATTTTGACATAAGCTACAACAGTTTGTGCGAGAGCACCTGGGTGTGTTTATGCTAGTGTGCGCGTGCGTTGCTGCATCTGGTGTTCATAGTTCATCACCGCATAGTTGATGAGGAATCAAAGACACAACTGGCTATTGTGAACACCCATACACATATGCACACTTACACAAACAGCCGCATTCACACACACCCAGCGCACTCCAAATTCAGGCACTGCAGTCAGGCCTCCCTCACTCACCACAGGCCCAGGCTCCGGCCTATACATGGGCCTAGCTCCATCTACCCCGCTCAGCCACAGCTGCAGAAGATTACATTACCTTTGACTTGCCATCTCTCTCTGTGTCTTTTGCTCCTAGTGTACACCCTGAGGAGGTCATCTGGCCACAATAAGTATCAATAATTTTACTCAACACACAGGCACCAAACACATGGAGGTTCCATGGTGTAATGGTTAGCACTCTGGACTCTGAATCCAGCGATCCGAGTTCAAATCTCGGTAGAACCTTGCCTTTGCGCGGCAGTGTAACATAGTGGTTGCTGGTTCAATTCCCCATGGGGTCACTGCTGCTGTACCTTTTGGCAAGATACTTAACCCACTATTGCCTCAGTAAATATCCAGCTGTATAAATGGATAACATTGTAAACAAAACCTGTGATTGCTGTAAGTCACTCTGGAAAAGAGAGTTTTCTAAATCCCAATAATGTAATGTAGCAATACACAATAGGTTTATTTTTTATGCAGTTGCATTTTGATGCTTTCAGCAGAGCTGAGGTGTCTGCAACATCTTTCATTGTCGGGGGCAAAGGTCTTGTTTTATGTTTGTATGTTTGAATACTGAATTTAAGCAAGGGTTACAACATTATGTCTTCTTTTTATGCCATTAATGAAAAATGTTGTTAAGGAACAAAAAGTAACATTCACTTCTTGAAGTTTGGAAGAAAGCTCTTTGCGGTTAGATTGAATGTGGCCCAAATGTTGAGGTCATAGTGTGATTTGTCCCTGATTTACATAATTTTTCCAAATGGCAACACAAGAAATCATGACTAATTTGTACTGTTGCTATGTTTAGAGACTACATTTTAATTGCAATAAGTCAACAGTGTTTGTAGGGTGTGTTGCTGGCGTGATTTAAAATACTGTATCTGAGTCCAAAATTTTACTGACACCTCCAATGCAAAGTAGAAGAGGCTTACTTCTGCGCCTGTGCTGGTTTATTCTTTGCCAGTAAGACACAAATGAGTCTGAAGTATTTTCTTCGTGTACCATGTGTAAAATAGAGTGAATTACAGAACAGCTAATTGCCATATCTGACTAATTAAAATCATAGAATCATAAAATCATAAAAAGTGATATTCACTCTTACTTGCCACTTTAGGCACTGTCCAGAAGCCATCCAAAAATCTAAAAGATTCAATCTTCCAATTCATAGTAGTAAAAATCTGTTGTAAATATCTCTACAATTCTTGCACCTGATACAAACTTTAAGTGCTAGAAAAATAAACAATGCATGCAAGAAGCAGAGGGCTGAAAATATTTTCCCCCAGGACAGGCAAAAGATATAATCTGAATACATATGTTGAGGTACCTGCTAAAAAGTTATACATACCATTCACATGTTACATATCCTTACCATAGAATTATATTCAATATGATGCATTTTATAATTCAAAAATCTTTTACCCTTTTTATTTTCTATGGGATATTCCAAACAGACAAAAAAAAGTTTCTGCAAGTTGTTATTAAAGAATATGTTTCGTAGCTTGAGAGCTCTTTTCGTCTCTGTTGCCCAAAAACAGCAGAGTGTGCGTGTAGCTGCGTAGTTGTTGTTGTGGCCTGTAAGTTTCCTTTGCTTGTGGTGTTGTCAGATGCTCATTAGTTCCAACGTCAGTTTATCTGGCGTTGGGGGGGCCCCCGATAACTCGCTGGCCTGGCGTCGGACTAGTCGTTGCCACGGCTCCTGTTTAAAAACTCGCCAGTTGATAGCGTATCAGCAGACAGGCTGCGCTGGGGAGACAGGGTGTCCGGCACCAAACTACCTCCCAAAAATAGCCCCCTGTCCAGGCCCGGGGGCCTCTCTGGTCTGGAGAGGTCTGTCACAGGAATAACATGTCATCAGGGCCCGCAGCAGTTAATGGCTCTAGGGGAGATGGCAAGGGTCTCTGCCCAGGAGGCGGCAGACACGGAGTGCTCCAACCACCAGGCGTGGAGCCCCCTCACAGAAAACACTCCACTGAGGACTTGGGAGATAATGGCAGCTTACATGCCTGCCGCTAATCTGAAGTAAGGGAACCACCGCAATCACTGTCTCCCAAGAACAGACAAGACACTTCTTCCTCCCACACTTATCTGGGAGTACTCCAGCCCATTTTCTCCTCAGTCCTGATTACATACAATATCCTCATTTAGATGGAGATTACGCGTCTCTCAAACAGCCCACAGAGAAGTACAATAATGAAGGAAGCTGCGCGTTAACCCCTTGTGGATGCTGCCCTAGTGAACTTGACCCACTCGGCGCTGGTTCTGTTCAGGCTGTTTACTCTACGCAGGCCGTGTTTCAGTGGTCCTTTTACAGAAGCAGGGGCTGTTGGGTTCGACGTTATGTGCTCCCGGTCTTGGTAGAGCCTGTTTTGGGAAACGTGCCCCTCTGTTGCGCTGAGGCCGAGGGCCTGCCCAGCGAAACATGTTTTTTTCATTAGGTGCCTCTGTCCGTCTGTCTCCACCCAGCAAAACCGGGGTGATTTAAGCCCTACTGGTGCAGTGGGGTCAGCCGCGTGACCCCCCCTCCACCCGCCTCGCCCCCCCTCCCGCCCCCCTCGCCCCCGCTGGGATGATTTACTCGGTTTCCACTCCAGCCGAGGTGCTGCCCGTGCCCGGGCCTCCCCAAAGAGCCGCCCGCTCCGGCCCTCCACAGAAAGGCCGCAGTTATTATCACCCAACGTAGCGTTTTTCCACTCCCCCGGGCCGTGCAGAAATGAATCAGGAAAAACGAGAAGAGGGCCGAAAAGGGAAGCTTTGAATCACTTTTGACTGAAAACAAGGGAGCTCCAGTCCCCCTGCGCTCTGCCGAGGCCAGATCTGTCCACGAGAACATGGGGACGGGGGAGGAAATGAGGAAATCCAGGGGAGCTGGCACAAAGGCAGGCACTCATGACGGAGTGAGAGAGAGACCCGGCCTGCAGACGTCCCCCTGGCTTTCAGAGGGACACATTCAGGGAGAAAACGGTGACTTCACCGCTTTACCTCAGGGTCCCGCAGCGGCCTGGGGCGGTAACGTTTAAGCTTGCGCGTTTGCTCGCAGGCCTCCCAAAAAAAAAGTTTACCTGAGACAGTTCATTTACGAAGGCGAGGAGGAGTCACCCTATGTTTGTTCCTGCACCACAACCGCACAACTAATCAGGCAATTTTGGGGTAGATCCATGGGGGTTGGCCTGCAGGGCTACTGATTAACTAACCCTGGTAGGGCAGGAATCAGCAAGCTACCAGACATAAATTACACCAAGCTGAGTAATTATGCAGAAGGGAATATGTATTGCAGTGGCAGTGTGGACTACAATGGAAAGGGATTTTATATATTTTTTCACCCTTGTGAAAATCACCATTTCGTGTAGAAGGCATTTCATTCTACATTCAAACAGATCTAGAGGACCTACAGGGGCGATGGGGTGTAGGTGAAAAATACCTCTGTACCACAGAGGTATTTTTATTGTACTACTTTGCCAACCATGCCCACCAAAAAAAACCTGTTTGGCTTGAAAACCCAACCAGATTTCACAAGGCATGAAATCTTGTTGCACCGTAACAGTGTCACCATCACTCAGTGTTAGTAGTTAGTTACTGTACTTTAAAATATTTACTTCCATCCCCTCTCAGTCCGAGAACATCCAGGCGAGGGAAAGCTGGAAAAAAAAGATAACCACAGCAAGGCGACTAATTCGACCATTTTTATTTTGGCATATGGACCTTCTGGCTCTTTTCCTGGAAAGTAAACCACAAGCAGACCACACTTCCCCCCATCTGCTGAACTGTGCCGGATGGGCCATGCAGATATTAGTCAGGGTGACGGTACGAGCATGACCCCATGATCACCCCTCAGGGGTCAGCTCAAAACCTATTGTGGAGATTTTTTTTTCCTCAACTCCTCTGCTTTCTCTGTAACGGGTTCCCGTTCACTTTTTTGGGGTGGTATGCATATTTTTTTCTCCTCTGCTGTGCCGCCACGGCCTGTCTCTCACCGTAGGGACACTCTCTGGTGTGCCGATGTGCTACACAACGCCCACGCCTAATGGAGAAAAGGCGGGTGATTAATGGACAGGACTCCATGACAGGAGGAAATAAATAATTAGTCTTCATATTTTCCCACTGTTTGTCTAACAGCGAGGGAGGATGAGCATTTCAGAGAGAGGTGAGAAAGCAGGGAGCGAGGTGGTGCCGAATTCACTGCTGGGACAGAGCAACCCCCAGTAACGACACAGTCCCCGAAGTTTAACAAGCACACACGCCTCCGGCTTTATAACGACACACAATCCACACCTGCACCCCTAAACCCTACACTGCTCCCAAGGGACCCACTTTGGCCTGCACTTGACTTGTGCGTTCAAAGAAAAAAGCGGGTAATGTCTGCAGGTCATAAACAGACCGTTCTCGTATTAAACGTTAAGACGACCGCTCGATGATAAAACCAGCCCCCTTATCAATCCGGTTTTAAAACTGCAGCGTCGCTTTAAAAAGGAACTCACGGCTCGACGTGAGTCACAGCAATCCTGCAACGATAAACAGGGAAGAGTTCCTACGGTAACACGTTTCCTAAATCATCTGCAGGAGAGGCACATCATAAAATCTCTATTTCGGGTTCTGCACAATGTGGACGTGAGCCTAGTATCCTAGGGAACCCACATGATCTGAGCGAGGAGCCAGGAACTGGGCTTCGAGCAAGCGGTGTTACAGCGTTACCACGGAATTCCAACCCCTGGCCCTCATCTCCATGGAGATCAGTCCAGGGAATGGCTGGATTATCAATACTGGGGCCGAGGAAATAAATCTCCATGATTCTATACCATTACACTCTCGTGACCGGGCAGACGTATTAAAATCAATTTGTTTGTCTCTTGTTTTTATAGTCCTGGGCAGCTGGTGAAAAATGGATCTCTTTCAAAAGCGATAGGGTAACCGTAGGACGCTGAGGTCCGCAGCATGATAGATGGAGCTGCCACGCCGCTGTCCTCTCCACTCTTCTCCTGAATGTTTTAATATCGACACGAGAAAAGGCTCGGCTCAGGGTGGGGGATTAACGCGGTCAGGGAACAAAACCTAACACACAGCGGCAGCGCGTTAAGGGCAGAGACACTACAGACACGAAGGACACCGATGACAACCTGGCAAAAAGACACCCCATCTGTAGATGTCCCATACTCGTCCCTTTTTTTTTTTTTTTTTTTTTTTTTGCACGGATCAAACTTCCCTCTGAGCCCTGCCGCCAGGCCCGTTAGCGGTTGCCGCGGGGCGGCGCGGGTAGCGGGGCGCAGGGGAGCAGGCGGTCCATTTCGAGGCTCGGAGGGCCAGTCTGTTCTAATTTTGATTTACTTGATCTCATATCTTGAAGGAAATTGCGGAATGCCTGCCAGTCTGGCCCGCGCCCGGGCTCGATGCATGACCTCAGCAAACCGGGCCGGCTCCGCTCACAATGGACGACACGCCGCAGTACGACTGCCCCCCCCAGCCTCGTGAGTAACGCGGGCCCTGTACCAAAGGAGGACATCCTGCCGAGGGGACGGGAGCCGGAAAGACCACGGGCCGTCCCAGCTCAGCAGGTCCGTCCTCAGGGCTCAGAACCAGAAGTTCCCTTTGGGTGCCAGTAAACATCCCGTGCGCACGCTCTATTTATCTCTTTTTCTTTCCCTCTCTCTCTTTCCTCCCCTCTCTCTATCTCTCTCTGTCTCTCTTTCCCTCTCTCTCTCTCCTTCTCTCTCTCTCCTTCTCCCTCTCTCCTTCTCTCTCTAACTCTAGCTCTCTCTCTTTCCCTCTCTTCCTGTATCTCTCTCTCTTTCCCTCTCTCTCCTTCTCTCTCTCTGTCGTTCTCTCTCTCTCACTCTTTCTCCTTCTCCTTCTCTCTCTCTCTCTCCCTCTCTCTTATGCCCCTAACGTTCCCTCCGACACAAAAACACAATAAAAGAGATACAAAGAAGTCATTTCTGGATGCTTATTTACAAAGGCCGCATAAGCATTTTAAATATTTCACTTTTTTGTTTTTGCCAAAGCACAAAAGCACAGCGAGGTAAACATAGGAAAATGGAAATCCGTTATGGATGTGGTCTTCAAAGACAGATTCACCACGACTTCATTTGCTCCTGAGGGTACTGTAAGACAAACTGGCTATGGTGAAAATGTTGGATCCTAACCATTGTTTTGCATAAACAATATTAACACAAGAAAGGTTTTAAAAACCGGGGACTGAACTTGATTTATTGTTGTTTCCTCTGTCATTTGCCTCTTAACCGTGCTTTTGTCGACACTGATGCAAAAACACCCCCAGAATAAATTCAAGCCCCCTCTTTTTTTTTTTTTAACAGAGTCATACGTGCTCCCTGCAAGCAAGCATGGCTGAGAGGCACTGATTGATGCAACCAGAGGAATCTGAGTCTGAGGGAAGCAGCCGGGTGCCAGGAATGAGTTTAGGCAGGCAGTGCCTCGTTTACCGAGGAGCAGCGGAACCAGCCAGAGCCCTCAAAAGGCCGCTGGGGAGGCCGGGGGAGGTGACGTGTGACCATGAGGCACATACGTGGCGGAAAAATGGAGACCTCTCAGGGACAGTCACTCAGCACAGCTCTGAGTTTGGAAACGACGCTGCTTCCCCTCTTTTTTTTAAATGTTAATGCAGGCCACATAGGGAGAAAACACACACATACAAACACACGCACACGCGCACATACACACACAAATGCACGCGCACACACACACATACACACACACACACACATAAACAAGCACACACACAAACACATACACATACAAACACACACACACACACACACATACATGCGCACACACACACACACACACACACACACACACACACAAATGCACACATATACATACACACACACATTTACATTTACATTTATTCATTTAGCAGACGCTTTTATCCAAAGCGACGTACAAAAGTCCAGATGTAGCAGAGCGAAGTTGTCAAGCAGGTGCATAGGGTAGGATGAGGTCCTGGAGGTAGGTTGGGGCAGTCTTTCTTACAGCAGAAAAGGTGAGAGTCAAGGTCTTGAAGCGGATCCTGGCTGCGATTGGCACCCAGTGGAGGGATCTCAGTAAGGGGGTGATGCGGGAGAACTTTGGGAGGTTGTAGATCAGCCTAGCAGCTGCGTTTTGGATGAGCTGCAGTGGCTGGATGGTACAGGCTGGGAGGCCTGCGAGGAGGGCGCTGCAGTAGTCCAAGCGGGAGAGCACGGTGGCCTGGACAAGCAGCTGGGTGGAGTAGGTGGTCAAAAAAGGGCGAATCCTCCTGATGTTAAAGAGGAGGAATCGACAGGAGCGTGTTGTCTGGGAGATACACACACACATAAACAAGCACACACACAAAAACACACACACATACAAACACACACTTGTGCACATATAAACACACGCGCACACACACACACGCGTGCACACACACACACACACATACACACACTCACACGCACACACACACACACATAAACACACTCACTCATGAGAAGAGACTGCCCCAGAATTCCTTGCTGAAGAACTGAATGGGCTTAAACAAATAGGCAAAATTATGTTTGTCTCTGGGAGCAGGAGTGTGTGTTCAGAAAGCAAGAGGGAAAAAAATGATCCCATTGTAAACATTGTATATTAATCTTTCCTGAGAGAGGCTTTGACATAGATTTTTTTCTTCCTTACAGATCTAACATCTATGATGGCCTGTAATGACCATGATGCCATGGTAGTTTTTTTCCATTGCTCAGAAGAGTCTGGTTCAGGATACAGTGAGGCACAGTTCAGGTCTCTGGCCAGGACTTGGCTGGAGTCCAGGTATGGCCATCCGATTTGTCATCCTGTATATTTACTGCTTGTGTCAGTTGAGTGTGGGGAGTGAGACAAGCTACCCTCCCCCTCCTGACCCCCCGACTCTGTGTTTCGCCTGTCTCCACGGACAGCCAGCACTGGGAACCTCCTCTCATTCATTTGTTTACTTTCTAAATAGGTCTCTGTTTAGACTTACATCAGTGGGGAGAGAATATCTAAGAAAACGAGGAAGGAAACACGCGGAAAAACAAAGGAAGAGGAAAGAAACCCTGGGTGACAGAGGCTGCCCCTCGCTGTTCCTGATTACAGCGGAGTCGCAGGGCGCTTGGCGCCATCGGAATTGGCCACAGGCAGCCGGTCAGGCAAGGCAACCGGATCAGGGCAGACAGAGGGAGAGGAACGCTGGCCTTTCTGCAGAAAGATTAGCGACTTTCTCAAATACCGAGCGACCCAGGCAGCCAGACGGCATCTCAGTGCTCGGCTGTGTACAGTAGATTGTCGTTTGTGATTGCATTTTTTTTCTTTAAAGAAGGAAAACAGCCCCCTCCCATACATACTGATTGCATATTTGGAGTTGCATAACACTGCAGTACAGGGCTTAGGGGATGTGATGTATGGGGTATATAGGTCAAAGACATGAGTAGCAGATATGTGTATATATAACATACGTTACATAGATTTGAATTAGGCTGAACCCATTAAAAATATACTGCCAGTAAAATTATTCCCTGGAGAGATATATTGAATAATTTCAATAGCTTATTACTTCCATAGTTGACACTTTGCATGAAAATGTTTCCATCAGTAAGAATAGAGAGTAACTTGTCTTTCTTCACTTATTGGAAACTTTCTCTATGTTCAAGTACAGGAAGTAATTGTCTGTTCCAGGCGTGTGGGTGAGCGAACACCTGCTTCAGACTCATTGCAGTAGGCCCTCAATGTCTGCTGTGCATGCAAATATATGTTCCATCAACCGTTTACACTATCACACCTTTTAATGAGTGCCCTCTCACATTCTCAAGTGTCACTTGTATTTCATGTTTAATTTAAGAATATCAGATGCACCAATCAGTGGGAAGGAGTCACCGACCCTACAGAGTAAGAGTATATTAGTTCATCCAGCAGGCCTACAAAAAAGAAATATAATAAGCAATTTTAAAAAATCAACTTCATCTGAGCCTGAAGTCTTCATAGGAAGAACAGAGCTGCAGGCCGGCAGCCACGTATCTCCATGTTTTCATGTATCTGTACTAGACTGATACATCTGAGATTTATACAGTGAAAGATTAAACAAAAAATAATAAAGCATTAAATCCGTTTTAAAAGCTCGTTGCTAAAATGACATCCATGTAGCTAAATAACCTTTTGACTGATAATTTGCTTCCAAGAGGAGAAGGACACTTACAAACCATGCACTTATGCACTTAAGAACAATATATAAATAATTAAAAATAGAACTTTCCTGTGGACAGCTATAGTAATGAGCAAAGGGACAGACCTTGGTGGTGCTCTCTTGTTCTGTGGTGGCAGCTTTACACGATGGTGGTGTGGTGTAGCTATAAGACTCAGTACTCATAACCCAGAGGCTGCTGGGAAGATTCCCAGGGATGGTGGGTAATATAAAAATTGTAAGCTATGAATGCTGTTCCTGATAACAAAGCCTGCTAAGCAAATATAACACATGTGTCCTGCACATAAAAAGATTAAACAATATTCTTCCACCAAGTAACATGGCAACAGATTTACTCACTACTAGGGTTTTTTTTTTAAAGCTGTATGTTTTGCGTTCCATTTTGATCCTATGTGCTCCAAAGTACCAGATTCGAAACACTAACACAGTTTCTATACAGTTTCTATCATGCACAATTTGTCAATTTATTGTGTACAAAACATGTGTGTGTGTGTGTGTGTGTGTGTGTGTGTGTGTGTGTGTGTGTGTGTGTGTGTGTGTGTGTGTGTGTGTGTGTGTGTGTGTGTGTGTGTGTGTGTGTGTGTGTGTGTGTAACCAGGGATATTCCCAGACTAATGTGGCTTTCCTTGTCTGCCACAAAGCTTCGGGGATCTATCTTCAGTTAATTATGCAAATAAATAGTTTGAGCAATATTTCTTCTCCGAGTTGGTTATTTGTTTTACCTGCCGGGTGCACTTAACGACGGAAAATATGTTTGCCAATAATTCGCGTGCTTCCAGACTGGGCGATGCTGCAGTCATTTGCGTCACTCCGCACGGCGACTGTATCTAATCTCTACTGAAAAGAAAAAAGGAGTTTGAAAAAAAAAACACGGCGGTCGGAACTGGGGAGCCATGGGGGCTGGCTGCGTGGACGGCAAGAGTGAAGAGCAAAACCAGCGGCAGAGACTTTAAACAGGAAGAGCGTGGCGTCAGTAGAGGCTGGAGATAAGCGCTCCCGCGCTCCGTACACAAACAGAGCCTTCTCTGGCCGCAGAGACATGAGCTCAGCGGGAGCGCTCACAGTAGCGCTGTCCTATCACCCGCAGTGCCTCGGGACAGTCTCTCGTCGCCCCATACAGCGCAGATCCGCCGTGCTGATACGCTCGCGCAGACTCCAGGGGTTTAACTGGACTTATTTTTCCCCAGGAAGTTAAAAAAAATAAAAGCTTAACTACAGGAAAGCTTGTGAAGAACCAAACCCCACAATCGCAATGATCAGTTTTCTGATCCAGGTCCGGATGGGATTTTTTTGCGCACATGCTAGTTTTTTTGTCCTCCTTTACAATCAATGGCCTGTTTGTTTCCCTATTCAATCACTGACTGTCATTAAGCCCAGAAGAAGTGAGTGGGAAGAGGCTAATAATGGTTGTTACTTCTGGGGTTATCAACAGCTATAAAGTGGCCAGTGGGTCAACAATATCTAGAATGTGATTTGGGATCTGACCTAATTGGTGTAGCTGGCATCAGCTGGCATGCACTTGTCAATATTGTGTCAATATAGGTCACATCAAACAAAGTAACATCTCTGTAAGGCCAGCATCATTCTCAGCTAAACCTTTTACAGCATGGTGAAAATTTAAAGGGTGTTTTTGCATATTATGACAGAGAACATGTTGAGGAACGCAATGTTTAAACAGAACTGTGAAGTCTGACAGTAAATCTCTCGCAGCCGCCCCCAACAGAGTCGCTGTTTGTTGTTTTGCCGCATCTTAGACAGAGACGTTGACCCTAAGAGAAGTGTCTGGTCTGAACTGCCCCGACAGGCCGAGAGGAGAGACCAGACGCTCGTCTGCATCCACAGGGCAGAAAGCACAGCTTCTGTCAGGGCCGCGGCAGTCGACAGTTTAATAATACGGGAGGATTTATTTCTATTTCCTTTTCTGTTTACGCCACACGTAAAAACCGCCTTGTTAATTCCCTGCCTGCTGGGGGGGGCTTGGGGGGTTGGGGGGGGGTGGAGGGAGTGGAGGAGCCTGAGTCTGAGCACCTCAGTCACCCAAGGAACAAAAAACAAATCGGATGACGCCAAAAATAATCAATTCAAAGGGAAACGTGATGAAAAAAATTGCGCGTTCGAAAACACGGCTGATGGCGTGTCGACGGGGAAAAAAGGGGTGCTTGTTGGCAGGCGGCCCAGAGGCGAAATTCCTCGACTGGTTAATAAAAGTGGTCTGTGGGGCACTGTGTTTTTTCTTCCTCTTCTTCCCAGTTGTGTGTGTGATGCCTGAATGTGAACTCAGACAGGCCTGTCATCTGTGCAGCGGGCGGCGAACGCAGAGTGAGGAGCTGCAGATGACAGCTTGGTGTTCACAGGCGTGGATGGAATCCCCCCCAAAAAAAAACTCACCGGCATGGGTGAGCATAGGCGTCATTTACTCTGGGGACACTGGGGACATGTCCCCGCCACTTTTTGTCGTGGCCCATTTTGTCCCCACCACTTTTTGAAAGTTAGCTGAACCCGTTGAACCTGTCGTTGTCCCCAGCTCTTTTCAAAACAAACTGACGCCCATGTGGGTGAGTGCTTGGGGGGAGGGGGCGCCAAGCTTGGCACCTGGAAAAACTGCAGAGGGGTGCACTTGCACTCCCCAGGGGGAGGGCACAAAACATCATATCTAAGGAGACAACTGGGGGTGGACTGACATCCCTCTGTGGGTACAATGCACCCCTAAGCAGCCCCATAGCACTGGCCCCGGGGAGCACCAAGGCCGTTTCACACTCAGCGCCCTGATGTACAGAAACATCCCTCCCTCCACTTCTGCACTAACTCTGAGGCTTGTCGTCACCCCTTGCACGGCTGACCAACCAACAGGCACAGCATGCACTGAAATAACTGCACTAACATCCAGACCTGGGAGATCACAGCCCCAAGGACCACATCACACTCTCCAGCGGTTCCAGAACTGCAGCTGAATTGTTAAGACATCTCTTTAGGAGGCCTGCAGAAAGCATTATAAACAATGTAATTTAAAATCTGTCCTTGCTCAGCACTTTTTTTTTGCAGTAACACTTCCCAGAATGTCAGGGACAATACTGTTTTGAATATTCCCTAATGATCCTAATTTTCTTGTTGTGAAAAGGTCGCTCCACCTCCTCACAGTATTCTTGCATTGTTTTTGCAGTTACTTAATAACAATGTTCAATAGTCATATTAATGTTTGCCATGACAGTAGTGCAACGGCAGGGTGTAATAACATGGCAGGCAGGATGTGCTGCTGCAAGCATGTTGTTTACCTGTTGCATGTGTCCATTGCATATCTTAAAGCATGGCAACAGTGTGAATCCAAACTCCTCACAACACTGGGAGGTGCACTCATACACAGAGCTACAGGGCAAATGCTTTGACTGGTGAAATTTGAGGGCATATCGTCTTGAATGTACATACTTCTGAGTAAGTGATGACCTTCTCTGTGACCCAAACATTTCACTCTTAGGGCATGAGGAATGGTTAATTGTTTATTCAGAGAAACAGAGAGAGAGAGAGGGAGACACAGGGACAGAGAGAAAGAGAGAGAAAGAGAAAGAGAGAGGGAAGGAGACAGACAGCAAAAGGAAGAGAGAGAGAGGGTAAAAACAGTGTGCAGAGAGGCTGTGATCTGCAATCTGTAATTAGAACCATACCTCATTCTGTGATTGTGGCCCGGCTTTTCCCAAACCGACGATAAAAATAAGAATCCTGCTCCTCCACTTGAGTCAGAAATACCCGCTGTGTCATTTAAGCCACATCCAGGGGAAAATAATTAACTTCACTGCAGAGAATGGGCATCTGGAAAGCTGAAAGGTCAAAGGTTAAAAAGGAGAGGCCGGCTTCTGTGAATTCAGAACAGGGATGTTTTTTTTTTTTTTAAATCCTTTTAGCTGACGGACGGGGCTCTGAAATTTATCTCAAAATATCCATTCCCTTAGATGCCTAAACCTGCAACAGAACCCCCACCCTGTGCCAAACCTACAGGGACATAACAATTTAGACATTCTAGAACTCCAGACTGGAACACTAATCAAAACCCCATTGACTTGCATTCCACGCACACGGGTCAGCACGTTGAAGCACATTATTAATATACATTTCAGCACAAGATAAAGCTCTCTGCTTCGTAAAGCTGATGTGTTGCCTTATGGAGGTTTTGTAGCCAAGGCAAACAGCTAGTCATTATTACGGTACATTTCTCAGGAATTCATGCAAGGAGTCTGCAACGACTGCAGGCTTGTCAAAAGAGTGTGTCACTCTTTCCGTCTGACAGATTTTGGATGATGTTCAGGGTCCCGTGCTGCCTTCCTGTCTTGTGTTTATTGGTGGATATCCTGAGCACAATGTGCAGCCTGAGATTTCCCAGAATGCCATGGGATGTCACGCATGACAAATGGCCAAAAGAAGAACAAGTGGGATTGGCTGGACCTGGGAGAGTTAGGCCTCATAAACCCCATAATGGGTTGAGTGAAAATGTGCTGACAATTATTTGATTCTTCTAGAGCAATCAAGAGCTGTGCTCTCCCCATCGCAAACTATGGTTGGTGGTACATAGTACGTCCATATTGGGCTTCCTGAAGCCTCATTCTTCCCAGTACAGTCCAGAGATCTGGTGCTGATGCAGCTCAGAGCTTCAGTGGTGCTCTACTCACTTTGACCGTAATGGAGAACAACATTGCTGTAACCCCAGTTTACAACCGTTGTCTACGATTTCTTCTGACTTGATCCACTGAGGCTGTAGCTGGAGGAGCGCCTGTGCTTAGTAATGTTCTGTCTGGCTCCAGAAAAGACAAAATGATTCATTACCATGGAAACCACTAATGCAAGTCATCATTTGAATACCCATTAATTATTCAGAAGTGCACTCAGATTGTTTTTTGGCCGCTTGGTAAAACAAACTAAACCGAGTAATTTCCCTCTCAAACTTCTCAAGCAGAAGATGCTAAAACATACGCCTCCCCATCTTGTTACCTCCAGTGTTAAAACCACTGCTGATGTTCTGGGGCTTACAGTGAGAGAGGACACATAGGAAGAGAGAGGCCTGACAGCGGAACTGCAAGACCCATTTTTTTCAAGTTCCACGTTACACAGAAATTCTCTATATTCAAAACAGAACTGAAAAAATAAAATAGACAGATTAATAAGCAGCATCTCAGTAATGAAGCCAGTCAGTCGGGACCACAAGCAGCTGGATTCTCGCTAATGCAGCCCTAGAGAGGACAAGGACTCAGAATGTAATCCAAATTCAAACCACTTGAAAGGAACTAATTATACCAACCCCAGTGAAAGTCCCCATGAAGTATTTTTACATAATATAATGTGATCTTCGACAAAACAAGCTAAATTGCGTATATAGTTTACGTAATTTACAAGACAAAGGGAGAGAAAAATCGTGCTCTGACATATGACATAACAGTCTGCCAGTCTTAAAACAACAGGTTTGAGGTGGGAGTTGACATGCTCGCATGATTCCTCATTTAACATTCGCACAGCAGCGAGTGAGGCGGAGGCGTGTCAAACATCTTTGTTTATTGGCACTAACACAAGTAGAGTCGATGTGTCAGCATGGCAGGGACATTTTGTGTGAGAAGAATGACAGCGGGCTGTTGCCATCTGTTTTTAAGAGCTTCCTGAAGACAGAGTCTTGAAATTTAACACTGTCTCTTGTGTTTAGTACAAGTACAAGTCTAAGGTCATGGAAATCGTTGCGCCCTGTATTTAGTTATTGATTCCGAAACATACGAGATGTTGCACCCCTATAGTTACAAAGCTGTTTCATCGTGCAATTGTTGCCTTAAGGGGTTGAAGCACCATGTTGATCATTGAATTTTTCAGTGTACATACTTATTCACTTATTACACTATTTAGGGTGGCTTCCAATGCATTTCAATTGACACATTACCCCCAAGGAATCGGCTGAGATTATCGAATTTCACAATGAGTCTGAAGATTTTCCTTTAACCGTTACCAGTATTTGTTTGGGTATACCCCACAGTACAGGGAAATTTCACAGACTTCTGATCTAGGACTACATTATCCATTATGCCAATTAGTTTGGTTTAATGTGTGATTTAGGCTAGAGTCTGGTTAACCAGGATTTGAGAAACACATGCCAGGAATCCAGATTCTGATTCTAGCACAGATTAGTTGTCAAAGTCCATACAGCACCCTTTCATGTGGTCCTCTCGAGAATCTCATAATTCATTCAGGTGAACTCCCACAACTGCTGACATGCAGGCAGAAGATTCTAAATATCAGACACGCTCCAGAGCTCCTCTGAGAGCTGTTTCCTTCCGGACTCCTCAAAGACATGATCACATCAGACTGAAAAAGTAACGAAGTGAAATACCTGGCTGCCTGAGCAGCACTGGGTTTATTGGTTATAAGTTTGTCAGGGACCCGGGTCGGGCCTATCCCGGGCTGGGTGGGCCCAGGGCCCCCCTGCAGGCCTTTGATCCAGAGGAGCTGCCCGGTCAAGGCTCTGAGAAGCGGGGGTGGGTGGGTGGGGGGTTAGCCAGTCTGAGCCCTCAGGCACACTGGTGGAAGCCCGGTAAATGCAAAGACAACACAGCGGGGAGGGAACTGCATGTGGAGGGATCACTGAGATCGACCCTGCTCCTCTCCCTTTTAACCCTGAGCCCTCTCCACTGTGTCTGCGCCTTCCTCGTCCTCCAGTCTGCATCAAACTGGACTCGACTGGAGACTTCGCCTCACTACCCCCCAAACCTCCCCTCCCGCAAAACACCACCCCCCCCAGCCTCAGCCCAGCAGCAAACACGAGCAAGCTCCACAGGCGCCATGAACACCGCCCGTTTCACTGCCATTGAACTCTGGGAGATTATAAAAACATTGAACAGCGCCTGTGAAACTAATCTTCTCCAAGTCCAAGTTTTCTAATGCAAGTCATGAGATAAATATGTCCTGACCAATGATGCCAGCTACACCAATTAGCTTTCAGGGGGGATTCTGTAATTTTTAGCTAAAAATTTGAAGCATCGTTGTAATTGGTCAAATATATTTGTTCGTAAAGTGCTTTTTAATATCCAATTAACCTTCCTATAAAGTCCAGATGTTCAAAACAGTAGAGGAAATTTCCTCCTCTGGCCAAGAGCATACCAGGTGTAAACCCCTATGCCTTTGTACTCTCAACATGCTTGGAATATTCCTCAGGAAAAGCATTCCAATTAAGAATGAGAGCGTGGCCAGAGTTCCAGGGTGTTGGTATGGGCAGTAGCCCTGGGGGCGCTCTAAGCTGACCATCAGGGCACTGAAGAGCTTGAATGGACTGACACTGTGTCATGCTTCCTTTTTAAAAAAACAATCTCCTGGGCCCCAATCCAAGGCAGCATAAGCCACAACAAAGACATTGTCCGTAGCTCTGACATGCTTGAAGGAATAAGTCGGATTTGTTCTTATTCTTAAAGCCAAGTGTGTGTTTTTATTGTTTTCACAGTGAGGGCCAGTGTGTTAGTCTGTTTTTTTTTGTTTGTTTGTGTTTTTTTTCCCCTATTTCTGTTTTTTTCCTCTCCCAGCAGAGAGGCAGAATGTCTGGGAGCCACTTTCATTTCTTTATTAAATGAGAAGAGATGCAAGCGATTTTACTGCAGGGAAAACACCACCCCACCAAACAGGCCGGGAGTCTCTGTCTCGCCAGGAGTCAGAATTACTTTCCTCAGAGATAAGGGGAGGGAGTGCAGAGAGGAAGTCAGAAATGAAAGAGTTTGGCATTTTCTTCCAGGAGGAACGGTTTTTTGAGATTGTGAGAGTGGCCTCGGCCGTGGGCTGTACAGAAGCTGAGGGCCACATGTGCTGTGTGTGTTTACAGAGAGACGGAGGAGGAGGTAGATAACGCCTGGCACAGTCTCCCACTCGGCCCGGGGACCTTGCGGCGCAGGAACTCCGCTGCCGGAGCACGGAGTGCGAGCGGACTGGCTGTCAACATCCCCTCTGCTCTTATCTCTCCCCCCGTTTCCCTCCCGCGGGCCTCTGTTCTGCACTTGAGACGTGTCTTTTTATACTTTGGTCTTACCCTTTATTTTGATTCATTTAACCCCCCAATCCTTCTCGTCTTTCAAAAACGTACATCTATTGCGGGGTCTTGTAAGGCGCATGAGCCTTGTACTCCCGTTGTAGTAATCACTGATGTTGGTTTCTGCACGCAGTTTCAGATGGTGTTTAAATGACATTGTTTTATTATAATGAATTTAGTAGCATTTAGTAGCTTAGTAGCTTTGACATGCTTCATGTATTGCTCACTGAATCTGCAGGTGTGTGAAAGGAGGACCCAGCTTGGCCAAACAGAAGGATTGTGCCCACCTACAGACATATATGTGGGTGCACACGCATTTGTGTGCGTGTGTTTGTGTGTCTATGCATGCATGCAGCATATGAGTCTGTTACAACTAATGCAAATGTCCCAGCGTGTGTGTGTACTTGTACTAATACATGTCTGGACAAGTGAGTTTATGTTTGCATATGCATGTTTAGGAGTGCTTCTGCTTTTGCCCATGTATGTGTGTGCATGTATGACAGGGCTTGTTCTAGTGGATGTTTGTGTGTGTGAGAGTGTGTGCATGTACATGTAAGCTGCTCAGCACATCCCAGAGTATCTGTTCTTCCCTGAGAGCAACACAGGGCGCCGAGCCGTGAGAAGGCCCGCGTGTTCGACTCTCTCCCACAGCGCAGACGGGGGGTGAGTGAGAGCAGCTCTGCCCCCTTTCCTCTCCCCCTTTTGCCAGGCAGATTTGCGTGGTGCCGCGGCTCGGCTCGGCGTGGCGCTTTGTGGAGCCGGGCGGCGGAGATAAACAGCGCCTTGTTTGGCTGTGTCTGTGGCGCTGCTGAGCCAGCTGATAACAGCGGCGGCTCCTGTCGGATACGCTCAGGGCCCATGGAGGCAGACACTCTGGCAGCCCCGCTGTCCCTCCCCGAATCACAGCCTCCCGGGCAGGCTAATCTTTGCTCTTTTCTTTTTCTTCTTTCTCTTCTTTTTTTTTTTTTTTTAAAAAGAAAAGGGCTGAGCCAGTTAATTGTAGAGTGAGAGTGAAAACTATCAGTTGGCAGCATCAGCAGCGGGGGAGAACAGAGACAGGGACGGACTTCCAGGAAGAGAGAGACGCTTGTCTGCGGGGCTTTTATGTGACCAGACCGGTCTCGGGCTCTCTCACCACACAAAAACACACATACACACACAGACAAACACACACACACACACACACACACACACATACAAATACAAACACACACATGCAAATGCACACACACACACACACACACACACACACACACACACACACACACACACACACACATACAATGGGTGTACACATCCTCCTCCACACTGAACAGTAGACATGGATACACACTGCAGGCAGACACGTAATTAATACAATACTCTCACACAAAAGATGAAGCGTATTGCATACACACATACTCAGTCAGTGATATACCACTACTTATACAGACTGCTGTTTCTGCCCATCACATTGGCTTCTATTATATTGTATTGATACTGTTAGTGAATGTGTCTTCACACAGTAAAAACGGAAAGTGTTGTTATTTATTGTTTTACTTATTGTCAGTTGTTTTGTCCCCTGACAAAAGATGATGCACCACGGACGCATTTATATCAAATATCTTTAATGGACAATAACTAAAATGGTGAAACACACGTCATTCATATATTGATGTGCATTGATTAAAACAAGAGCACAAGATTTAAAATAGCATGAATGGGTCCTTCCTGACTTAAAATCATGCTGGAACATACCATGTTATACCATGCACTTATCTAGTTAGCTGTGGTTGTGGTAAGAGGTTGCTGAGATAGGGATTTAAAAAGCTTTCCATTTCATTTCAATTCAGTTGTTTTGTTTAATCCTGGTTGTTAATGAGGAATATTCTGCCTATTCACAGCAAAAGAGTAATGGGCAGTATAATTCAAAACAGACTCTAAGCTAAGCTAAAACCAGAGGTTTTACAGTATTTAGTTTTATCCTTGGTTTCAGTGAATACTGGCAAATCCTCTGACTCATCTACAGGGAAAGTGCTACTAAAATAATAATAATAATGAGAAAACCACACATTAATCTGCTGCTGTACAGTGTTTTAGAGCACTTGACAGGTTTGATTGAATCCAGGGGTCACTTTATTGTAATACTTTGCTGTATAAATTTCTGCAGAATTTTTTTTTGCAGATGTAATGCGCTGTGTGCTTACTACTGAGAGCTACAGGACACGTCAGGATGATGAATGAGAGACAAGACGAGGAACAATATTTTCCTCTGAGGTTTGCACACGGCCATCTGAGACATAGCATTTTGGGGGTGCCCGCTCTTGGTTTCTGACTGCCAGGCACTGCAGGCCCAGAGCCGACTGGCCCCCCTCTCAGAGGGGGTGTCCACAGCACCTGCATGGAAACAGTGAACAGACACACAGCTCTATGGCTGCACTTGCAGGCCTCCCCAGCATGCTCTCTAAGATTGATCCTGGAGCCCTTCTGCCCGGTGGTATTTTTCTGTCCAGAAGACACGAGACCGTACAACACACATAAGTGGCCCCAAATAACAAACATTAACACTACATTCATTTGGCAGGCGCTCTTATCCAGAGCGACCTCCAGCAAAACAGAACAGAAGTGTATCCATTCAAGCTGAATGAGCAACAGCGTCAGACCAGGCTAACAGCACTCCCAGACCAGTGAGAGAGTGAGCATAGTACTATTCAAGCCCTAATACAAACCCATGAATGAACACAGAACAACGAATAACCCAGGTATCTGGAAGGAGGGGAAAGGTGACACACGGAAAGTAAAACAGTTTGTGGTGGAGACGTGGACATTAACAGCTCAGTAACCGAGGCCTAAGAGCATTGATGGTCGCGGTGGTGGTGGGGGTGGGGGTTGTTGGTGGAGCTGTCTCCCGCCAATACCACATGCAGTCGTCTCACTGTCTTGACCCAGAAGTAGGCGCTGGAGTAATTGCAGCAGTGTGGTATTGTGGGGAATGCTTTACATTCCTGCCTCTCTCAAGCAAGTTTTTTTCTCTCTGTTACTCGCCCCCCGCCCCCTTTTGCACAGGGACCTGCCAGAGATAAAGCGCAGCTGAAAGAGTCCTGTTTCTACCGTCACACTGAGGTACAGAGGGGGAGAGAGAGGGAGTCAGGGTGGGGAACCCCAGGGCAGCAGAAGAACTCCTTGTTTTCCTGAAATAATGAGCTCCTGTCAGGGGTAAGGGCAGATGGGCCCCCTGACCTCCCCCACCAGGGAGGAGAGGCACAGAGGATGCAAGACGGGGTACCCCGTGCGCTCCCCAGAGAATGTTTCGGCTGCTCAGAGCCTGTGCGCAGGGATACGGATTTCACTGTCCTTAGAACAGCGTTAATAGCACGCGAAAGTCAGGCCAGCATGTGTCATCTCAAGGAGAAAAAAGTCACACAAGTGAAGATGTGTCAATGGTGTCTTTGTACGGTGCCCCCATTCAAGTTTGCATGGCTCACTTCCCTTTTTTTGTGACAAAAAATCTCTGTCTCTTTACACATCTATTACTCTCCTTCATTTACCTCCCCTTCTCTCATCACTCCCTCTCTCCCTCTCTCCCTCTCTCCGTTTATAATCCGAGCTCCGGATCCCTGCTGATAGGCCAAACATGCCGAAGGATCAGCAATCAATAACAGGGAGGGAATGTTTCTTCTCAGTTCCAGAACTTGAAGAGGCCACATCTGCTTTCAATAACCCCAGCCTCTGAGCTGCGGAGTTACACAATGATGTTCAAGTGTGCATTCAAACGCAGACGCGCGCACAGACACACACACACACACACACACACACACACACACGCCAGCACAAACAAAAACACAGCCTTTCATGACGGGCCAGAGATAAATGAGGAACAAAATGTATCTATTATAATTTGACTCAATGGCTACAGTTAATAACGTTGATACAGCACTCCATGTGTGTGCCTTGGGAAATTGTAGAATTAACATGGGTAATATGTACATAGAACTACATTATATAAATTGATCTAGGGGAGAGATTTGCAGACATGCACTAACATTGTTTGTGCACGTAGTGAATTTGCGTTAACTTTGCAAGTTATCTGCAGCTGATAACTGGCGACATCTGCAAAGATTTTTTTGCAATAATACAATTTATCTGTTTAACACAACACACATTTAACACACAGAGTGTGATGAAGAGAGACGATGAATTTTATGTGGAGGTGCATACATGTGCATGATAGCAAGATCATGCAGTCAGAGCAGTGACCAAGTACCTACAATGCCCTGGGGTGTCCGTGCTGTTACCAAAACTCAGGATACCCGGGTACGTCTCAGGATGTGCTCCTTTTCCATAATTCCCTGTGGTATACTGCACTCCATACCTGAGATATTTAGGATTCTGTGTGCTTTATTTTGGACTGGTAGTGCACTCAGCTTCCGTTGCCAAGTCAGATTGCACAAGTTAACTTGTGGTAGGGCTTGAAGAGTGCTCACTCTCACTGGTCTGGGAGTGTTGTGAGTCTGGTCCGACACTGTTGCTTGTTTAACTTGAGCGGATACACTTCTGTTCTTTTGTGCTGGAAGTCACTCTGGATAAGAGCATCTGCTAAATGAATGTAATGTAATGTAAGATATGAACAGAGAGAGCAGAGGGGAACCCAGCTCCAGACAGATCTTGGCCATTGCTGAGGGGAAGCTGTGGCTTCCTTGAAATACGGGTAATGCATTTTGGGTTTTGGGAAGGGTGCGAGATGGAATAACATCATCAGGACTCTCAGATATCAGGACATGGTGGGTTGGGGGTGACGGGGGGCATGGGGATGCAGGCAAGATGAAAGGGTTGGACGAAGGAGCCTGGCACATAAGCAAGAGTTTTGCTTCTGACTGTTAACAACTTCAAACCAGAGAACGCTGTGTGGATATGGGGGTTTCAGTGCGTGGGGGTCTAAAAGGGTGGAGCCATAAAGGAGGGGTGCTTTGAAAGTGCTTACATTCCCCTCTCTGTGTTTACAGCATTTTTCTCTCGGGGAGGACGAAGCCAAACATGCTTCTGCTCTGACCCGTTAATTTGCCGTAATGCCGGGCGGCGTCTCCGGTACCTCGCTCCCCGGGTTGGCGCAGTTGTGCGACGGTCGCCACGGCAGCCGTGTCACCTTACATCTGGCAAAGCCACAGGTGGCTACAGCTGCTTCTGGTTTTCCGACGCCAGGGCCAGGGGGGGGCCCCCCCCTGTCACACGGCCCTGCAAACGCAGCACCACGCCCTCCTCTCACCCTCCGAGATCGCCCCGAAAGGCAGGCGGATCACGTCAAGCAGCTCCTCCGACCAGCTCCTCCGAGGGGCCTCCTTCCTCCTCGCTGTCCCTACCCTCAGGGAGTGAAAGAGACCATTCTGAGACTTCAGGTGCCCCGCGTAAGCCTCCAGCGAAATGCAAAGAGGTAATTATTAATAATTAGACCCTATTGGCTTTGGCAGGTGGATTGGTGTTTTGGCACCGCGGATGGAAAAAATGAGGTAATCTCTCTCATTTCGTGCTTGTATCCTCAGTGCGAGCGGGTGCCAGGGGAAGAAGTGTGTGTGCATCGGGGTGACAGGGTTCATGCCCTGCGAACCTATTTGCTTGTGCTTCCTGTCTGCCTCTAAGAGGAACCATTGCCACCATAATCACCATCTGCAGTGCAACAGGAGTTCCACTTGTGATTGGCCCACTTGTGTAAACCCACTCTGTGAAATCTGGAGCCCTCCATTTCCCACTGATATGAAACCATGTGACATGGTCAGCCTGTTTCATACAGATTCATTTTGACACTGAGACACCTCAGTAGGGCAGAGAATAACGTTTAACTGAAGATCCGCAGAGAAGGACATGTCTGTTGGCAGGAAAAAGTTATAAAATATTCAGACCTTTTTGGTGGCCACCATAAAAAGTCTGCAGGAGCTCCAACCACCACACACATAAATAACAGACAATGTCTAAAAGAAAGGTCTGTCATCAAGACATGCAAATATTTTCCTTAGCAACCATGAGACACATATTTGTCACCACCACAGGTATCAAAATACATTTTTTTTGTAAGAGAAACGCACAGGGCCTGCTTAAAAAAACGGACGACAGCAAACCAACAATCTCTGCCTCGCAGCCTCCTCTCAAAAGCAAATTCGAGCTCTCAGTTTTTGCAAGTTTTTCTTTTCTTCTTTTATTCGTCCGCGCTGGCATTCCTCCGGCGACTTTATGAGCGTGTGCTTTTTACGATCCTGCCAGCTCAGACTGGCTCAGTCGGGCAAAAAAAACAGCAACACACACACAACTACCATTTTTACAGCCCTTCCCTGCCCTCGCAAAAGCCCTCCATTATAATTATCAGTACAATGAACTGATTCACAACTTTTAATTCAATGGCTCACAGCGTCGCCGTTTCATCAATGACTTGTAGTGCAGACGAGCTGTAGGGTTTATTGGGTCTCTCCGACCCGTTGGGAAGCACGGGCGAGGGCTGAGGTAGGAAATCTGTGGACACGCCAAGAAGATGGGGCCAAAGGACCTAACAGTGATTTACAGCACATACAAAAATCATAAATATATACGAAACGACCTGCCGTTATGAGGTAAAAAGTTAAAAAAAAGAATCACATCACCGCACTTTTCCATATTTCATCCATCTCCTTTACCGAGGGAGCGCGTGACGGGCAGACACAGATGGGAGGACATCCCGCACCTTCTGCTCTCTCTTGGGGGTGGTTGGGGAGGATGGAGAGAGGGGGCGTGTGGTAAAAAAAGATGGAAAAGATCAAGTGAAAATCCCTGCGGAGCTGAGACATTTGCCGCCGAGAGACCGACATGAAGGAGCCTTCGAGTCCGACTGCAGCTCCAAGGACGGACACAGACACACACACACACACACACACACACACGTCCCATGCGGGCTAGCGCAGGAGTCCCGCAGGTTCCTTTTAAGGCAGCAGACCGGGTGATGTGCGCACTGTGGCGGCGGGAGAGCCCGGCTCAGGGCCTGGCTGATGACTCAGCGGCAGACAGAGAGGCCGATGATGGCGGCGATAAGGCCACGTTCCATCAGAGGGGAGGGCCATGCTGGTAGCCTCTCTCATCTCCCCCAGCTCCCCGGCGGCTTTGTGTGTGTGTGTGTTTTTTTTTTTTTTTTTTTTACCGCCGGCGCTCCTTGGTGCCACCATGTCTTTCCATCGCACGCACAGCCGCGGGACCTTTCTCACGGCAGGGTGATGCCGGACTGGCTGCCCACGCCGCCGCGCTCCGTTGCACGCCGAGAGAGCATCCCGGCAGCCGTCTCTCTCTCTCCCGGCGCAGACTGCAGCCTCCAGCACCGTCACCGGCGAGCGATGGAAGCTGATAGCGCAGGCAGGGTCGGGCAGGGCTCAGCAGACATGCACACAATGCCATTGTTCAAAGACAAGGGATGCACGCGCTCTCTCCCTGTGACTGTACATACAACCGTCAGACTTTTCTTTTTTTTTTCCCATGTCGCAAGCGACCGTTGCATCACCGCTCCGTCTGCTTTCGCCGTAGCCAAGCTCTCCTTCCCAGGGGACAGCGGCTTGTTGTCACGAGGGAGAACAGTAACAACGCAGGCACCTTCCTCCCGAAGCCCTCACGGCCTCCGTCTCCTCCACCGGGCACGCTCCCAGCGTGCGGGCCGGGGGCGCGCTGTCCGGAGAACGTGCTTTACATCACGGCTAATTGCATATGATTCCCCCTCCCGACTTCAAAGACGCGCGGATCGCAGGTCACGGGTCAAAGGCTACGCGGCCGCCCGCGTGTCCTCCCGTTTCCTGTTTCTGTCTGGCCGCGAGGCAGGGACGGGATCGGAGCAGAGGGCTGAAGGGCTGAACGCCCCCGGGGTCAGCGAGGGGAGGACCCAGCCTCCCCCCCCCACACCCCACAAGTCCCCCCCGCCAACCGCAGAGGCCCAGTGACGGGGCGCTGTTCTCACCCCAGTGGGGGGCGCTATTACACAGTCTACGTCTGCGCACACACACATACAGCACGTGTCCAGCTAGGCCCGAACAGGCCCAGTTGGGTCATCATTGTGATTCTGATAAAAAAAAAAGTCACAGACAAGTGGATGTGCTGCCCCTTTTTATGCCATTTTGAAAAGACCCCTGCCATTCAATACCTCTGCAGTTCATGCATGTCCCAGGGTGCCCTGGTGCTGCGCTTCACTGAGCGTGCTCAGTAAATGGCCAGTGTTGCCACCGCTTTCTGAGCTTTTTGCTGAGACTCCAGTCTGAATAATGGACCACAGAGACAGAGCTGATTTCCTCAGGAGACAGAGATAGAGCTTGATCCTTGCTAAAGTACAGATTTTACCAATCCTATCTGTCAGACCCTGTTCTGTCTCTCTCTCTCACTATCTCTGTCCTTTTCTCTCTTTGTCTTTCTGCCCCCCCTCCTTCAATGCCCCCCCTCCCATCGCTTGGCTGGTGCTGGTGTCTGTTTTGCAGCATTTTAGGGTGCAGAGTAGGGATGGTAAGGTTCGCATCGGTGCACCAGCATAAAAGTTCACGATGCGATTGCCCCGATTAAAAAAGTGTGCACCGGATACAATTTGGGATGAACTCGGGATGCATCGTTTCTAACATCTTTGCATCGGTAAAATCTGATTTATTTATATATAATTATTAGTAGAGGCCCTATGCCTTTATTATTTAGGAATGTGACCAATAATTTGTGACCAGTAATTTTATATTTAGATTGATTCCTCCTCTCTAAACTGCTTCTCAAGCTCATCTCCACTGCTGTCAGTGGCCAGTTCTCGTGTGAGTTGGAGATGTGTCCAGGCGAGTCACAGATTATCATGGAAGTGGAGGAGCTACACGTTCTACAGAATTGCTACAAATCAAATGTTCAGCGACACTTTCAGCGAATTTTTCAAGAGAGACGGACAATTTGACAAGACGCATGAAATTTGCAAAATATGCCGTGCTGCTATAAAGTACACAGGCAGCACTGTCTGCTTAAGAAGAACCAAAGAAATAAAATCAAACTATCTGTACCATACTGAATTGCATAGCATCATATTCTTCTGCATTGCATCGTATCGCGTTGAATCGCATTGTGTGGGATCAAATCGTGTCGAATTGCACTGCATCGCAATAGGGGTGAATCATATCGTATCGGATTAGTAGTTTCTTCATATGTATCTTTAATGTATTGGATCGTTAGCAATGCATCGAGATGTATATCACATCGGCCTCAGTGATGGAGATGCACATCCCTAGTGCAGAGGTTCACAATGATTTTTTCTGTCTGTCTTTTGAACACTGTCTGCCTGCCCGCCTGTCTGTCTGCCTGCCTGCCTGTCTGTCTGCCTGCCTGCCTAATTTTGTCTCCCTAGCTGTTTTAAACACTGTCCCACAAGGATATGTAAGTTATTAGTTATAATACTAAAAGTTAAAAGTTTATCACAAAAGTTATTCATGTGGCAAAAAAAATATACCCAGCAGGTTTGGGTACCAGGCCAGGAGTGAGAAAGCTGAAAAGACCCTTTATCTTCCCATTAAATGTATGAACAAAGCCTGGATAAACTATCAAGGCAAGTGGTGCAGCACAGACTGATCTTTCCCTGTTGAATTCGAGGACCCCCAACCCACCCCGCCCCCTGCCACTCCTCCCAAATAAAAAAATAAACAGACTAAAACAACAAAAGATGCCCAATTCCCCCATGTTAATAAACACTTAACAAATATGATGGGAGGTAAAAAATGATGACAACTGTGCATACATGCTCAGATCAGGATGTGCAACCTTGAGCAAAGAGAAAGAAGCGTGGAGGCCTTCCGTGGTGATGCGTCTTGGCAGGCAGAGATAGGGGCAGTGGAGTCACAGGCCCAGTCGTCATCTCGCCGCACATTCCAGCCCTATCTGTGCAATAAACTGCATCTCCTTCTCCTGCTTATCAGCTGTCAAGCATTTTCCATCTCAAGCCCTCTTGCTCTCCCTCTCTCTCTCTCTCTCTCTCTCTGCCTCTCTCTCCCTCTCTCTCTTTCTCTCTCTGTCATCCTTTGTTTTCCTTTCCCCCTCTCCCTTTAACCCACGCTGCTGACACAGACCAGAAACAGTTAATCGTCATTAAGATAAGGAAGCCCGGAGACATCAGACACCCTGGGGACTGCCTATAACCCAAACACTCAGGTCCCCTGTGTCAGGTTCAGGGGAGGCGCTGTCCCTGCCCTGGCCCCAGAGGGCCATCACAGCTAAGTATCCCTCACACACACACATGCGCGAGCACATACACACACACACACACACACACACACACATGCATAAGCATACATATGCAGCACACACACAAAGGCACGTGCATTAACACACATACACACACATGTATGCACATACGCCTACAAACACACATGTGCACACTCACATGCACACACGCACAAAGGCACACATACACAAACACACACGAATGCATGCACTCACACATATGCGTGTGCAAGCACATACATACACAAACATGCACACACTCATGCACACAGGAAAACACTCACATTCACACATACATACACATGCATACTTGCAGACACACTCAGAAAAGCATTTCCTTCTCCAGTGAGTTACTCCACACCCACTCTATGCTAGATAGACATCCTGCTGCCACTGCTCTAACTCCCTATAACTCACTGGAAGACTCCAGTGAGAATCTTAACAGTTTTTCTACAGCTTTGTCCCTGTAGCTTTAAGAATGCCTCTTCCGTACAAACAAAGCACATAATTAAACAGTGTTGGAAATGCCATCAATTTAACTGTTTTACATGTTTCCCTGTGAGACGGAAATATCTGCAACATTCCAAGTCAACTTCAAGCCTCAACTACGCAGTTGGCTCTTGGTAAACAATTCCAATTCTGTGCACTGGAGAGTTCTGGAACCAGAGAAATGCCCAGAATCCTTTGCTGTATCTCTGAGGCCTGTAGCCCACCCCCACAGTACAGGAGCCAGTGGGGTCAGAACAGAAAGTTTGGCTCCTGTCTCTGAGGTACTTTCAACGCTGGCAGCTTTTTTCTGTTTGTTTTGTTTTGTTTTGTTTTTTGTTATTGCAGAATTCCAATGGCTTCATAGGCTCCAGTAACTTAATGCTCTTCCCTTCCAAAACACAGTCCTTGGACACTTTCATACTTCCTGGCTGACACTGTCCTGTTCTAAATTGTTGGACATGTGTGCTATCACTAACCTGGAAGCTTGCTTCCAACAGACAGCAAAGAGATACATGTTCCGACAGACAAACAGCAAGAATGTTCATAAACGTGCAACATCTACACACATAGAATAGGAACATGCAAATATAATGATAAAATAATACAGATGTTCACATCAGTACAGCACTTAGATCCTTTCCAGACCAGTCCAGTGTCCAAAGAACTAACCCTGCTCTACAGAGGAATCTCTCGAGAGTGACTTGGCAATGAGATGGAAACGAGCAACCTGAAAAGATAAAGCTTTAGGGTCTTGGCGCACAAAGAAAACCCAAGGAGGGTTCCAAGGAGTAACCTTCTGAGGAGTAACCACAGCGAAGCTCTATACTTTGGCCTTCTGTTGAACATCGCATTTCGAAGCCCTGTCAAACAAAGGCACAATCCACCTCACCCCTGTGCATCCGCTTTACCTCAAACATGTAATTATCAAGGCTGGAGAAGCCAGTTTGTCAGGCGCTTAGATAATCACAGAACTACTGCGCTAACGTCCCTACATGCTGAAGCTCCTCGGTCTGTCTATAGGTGCTGATAGTGGGAAAAAAAAATGGGTCTAAAACTTCACTGTAAAAACAGAGCACAAAACTCTTTGTTGACACTGGGAGAAAGTAGCTTTGGAAATGGAATCCAGACAAAACATTAATGTTCCAAAATGAACCAAAAGCCACACAAAAGCTTCCAACTCTTAAATCACAGCATAGGTACCAATACAACTGTTCACCTGGTCTCTGGACCTCACCACACAATAATGACATTGTAATGGTAAAATAATTACATATGTTATAATATATTGATATTACATAGTAACAATCATAATAATATTATTATTAATGTCTTACTGTTCCTACAATGCTTGCTGAAAGACTTGCACCCATGGCCAAAAAGTCAATTCTCATGTTTCATACTACATTTGTTGCTTTGGGCAACATTTAGTGATTTGAAAGCAATCTATATTCTGTGTTTGCATAATGTTTTGAAAGATTGTTAATGTTTCCTATCTGTTTCCGCAGAGTTAAGAGCCATTGATTTTAGTTGTTGTTGTTATTCTGAGGGGGGTTTATAGGTCCAACTCAGGGAGCTCAGTCTGAGATTGGTAAATCACAGACTTCTAACTGACAGGCAGCATTTTAAGCCATGCATTTGATTCCATAAACATGAAGGAGAATAGTTCTATAAAGTTGAACACACACACACACACACACACACACACACACACACACACACACACACACACAGTTCAATGGTACAATGAAGTGTATATTATAAAATATTTATATCTGTTCATATTATCACACCATGTGCTTTGCTTTCAATGCATACCATTCATACAGATAGATTGTCAAGGAAAATATCATTCAAGCTGACAGCATGTTTGAACTATCTACTTAAAAAGTATTTCTCCCTGCCCCATCTCAACAAACACACAAAAAAAAGATTTACTGCACCTGCTAAACACTCTAAAAATATTTCTGCAAAACTCCTGAGTTCACCAAGAAAGAATGTAGCCTACTTCTAGGAAGCAGAACAGTGGAAACGGAACATTATATGCAGCAAGTCATGATTTTTAAATCAACTGTTAAATGTTACATTGTATGAGCATGAACAGTTGCTGCAGTTGAGCTATAAAAATTGTTATAACCATTCTTCACCATTTCAGGGTATTAAGAAAAAATTAATCTCAACCACACTACAAATGTTTTCTTGTAGTAACACATCATTTAAGTACTGAATTCGTTCACCGCTCAATATTAGTTCAGTCAAGTTCAAAACATAATGATGAGTGGATGAACAACAAGTAATAATATCAAATCCTACCAAGAAGGCCCCATCTTTACAGACTGAAAACTAGCAAAGTTGACTTAACCCCAGCTCAATCATGCTTCCGGTTTCTCAAGTATTATAGACACCTTTTGGAAAAGTGTTGTTGGCTGTTGATGATAAGTTAGATCCTTTTAAAAACTTCAAATGTATCAAATATATAACTTCAAATATCAAATAATGTGGGGAATAAGTGTGGTCTGGGGATGTAAATCCTGACCTTAGGACACATACCATTGGACTCATGTAAACTGCTTCAGTAAAACTCCCAGGTGTATATTGGATAATATCTAAAAACATAAGCTGTGCAGCTCACCTTCGATAAGGTCATTGTGCCAAGCAAATGCACAACATATTAATAATTTAATACATCCATTATTCATATTCTTTATCGTTGTTGTTAATATTAATAATAATACATGCACGCATTTATTTTTATGTATGCTATTTTAAGGTAGAACTAATGACTGTGTGGCTGTATTAGCAGGCTGGTTTAAGGTAGACTTCTGGGTGTGTGGCTGTATTAGCAGGCTGATATAAGGTGGACTGGTGGGTGTGTGGCTGTATTAGCAGGCTGGTTTAAGGTGGACTAGTGGATGTGTGGCTGTATTAGCAGGCTGGTTTAAGGTGGACTGGTGGATGTGTAGCTGTATTAGCAGGCTGATATAAGGTGGACTTGTGGGTGTGTGGCTGTATTAGCAGGCTGGTTTAAGGTGGACTGGTGGATGTGTGGCTGTATTAGCAGGCTGGTTTAAGGTGGACTGGTGGATGTGTGGCTGTATTAGCAGGCTGATATAAGGTGGACTTGTGGGTGTGTGGCTGTATTAGCAGGCTGGTTTAAGGTGGACTGGTGGATGTGTGGCTGTATTAGCAGGCTGGTTTAAGGTGGGACTGGTGGATGTGTGGCTGTATTAGCAGGCTGGTTTAAGGTGGACTGGTGGATGTGTGGCTGTATTAGCAGGCTGGTTTAAGGTGGGACTGGTGGTTGTGTAGTTGTATTAGCAGGCTGGTTTAAGGTGGGACTGGTGGGTGTGTGGCTGTATTAGCAGGCTGGTTTAAGGTAGGACTGGTGGATATGCTGAGAGACACATGGTGACTGAAGGCCTCCTGAGCTGGATGACTGCAGCATGGTACTCATCACTGCTCACACAAGGGATTGCCTGTGACAAGTGGACACAGAGCAGCTCTAATTCAGGCAACTTCATCTGTAACCCCTGTAAAACACTGAGTATCAGAGCACTGGGGGGTGGGGGACGGGGGGGAATGAAAGGCACCCTGGAACAGCTCTTTCCAAAGTCAAAATCAAACCCTTCTTGTGGGCCTACAGGTTTACTTTCCAGGATGAAAGGCTTCTGAAGAAACCCTCCTTTGTTTATAACCCAGCTTACCTCACTTTTTTAAAAATACCACAGGCCCACTTGGATAATAAAAAAGGGCCTATATTCGGGTGCGTGTTCCTGGCATGATCCTCGGTAGCACCAAGCACGGGCACACAGAGAGGTGGATATGTTGAATTACAGCAGCTTTCTCTCTCTCTTTCTTTCTTTCTTTTTTTTTCTTCAGTACAACTTCAGAAAGGGGAGAGAGAGAGAGAGAGAGCATGCGTAGTGCGTGCGTTGCTTGGGCCTTAGTAATATCCAGACAGGAGCCTGTAATTACGCAGGGAGCAGTGCACAGCGCAGGTCCTGCCCGCGCCGGTCCCAGCCCGGCGATCCTCCAGCGGTGCCCCCAAGGCCAGCTCCACACTGCTCCCTGCTGAGATCTGCAGCCCTGTCACCCACAGCACTGCCCCGGCACCCGGGAGGCCCTACGCAAGACTCTTAAACTCCATCGCCAAGTGCACTTTGGGAGTCGCCATTGGAGTAGAGGGGTGGGGGGGGTGGAGCCCTGACCTGATTAGCTTCCACCACCCTCTCATATGCTGGCCCCCGGACCAGCGTTTAGTTCACCGGTAACTTACCGCGTGAGTTACTAGCTACTTTCAGAGTGCAGGCTTGCAGCACGCGAGCCCATTTATGATGACGTCAACCACAGTGGAGTTGTGGTGAGCCGCACTTGAATGCGTTCGCTGGACTTTTTTTTTTATCCTTAAAGACCTAAGAACAGACTGACTCCTTTAATCACTCCTGTAAAAAGCAATGTATGTCAATATTTTGTGAAATAGGAATTCCAAAATATTACCTTGCATAAATGTGAAAAAAACATGGAAGGAACTCCTAATAATTTGAAAGGAGTTCATTTTTGAACTCCTTTCAAATTGTTGTCAGTTCAATATATCCTTTTTCCCTGCATATATTGTAGAATATCTTTTATATGTATTTATGTATGTATATATGTATTGTTTCAATTTATCAATATATTAAATGTGTATAATATATTCTACAAAATATGAACAAAAATATACAGTATATGAAAGTGCAAGTACTTTCTATGATTATTCCATAAATGCAATATACTCCACCAAGATATATTCTTTATATTTTGAATATTATATTTTAACTTTTAATACTTTTTTTAATGGTGGGGTGAATCAATATTAATGTTTTCCTGTGCTGGGCCGAGGGTTAAACTACAGCTGCAGTTTTCGGCAGCTCTCACATCTGTGCCGGGAGTCATGGGGGTCTCTGAAGTGATTACACAGAGAGAAGTAAAGCAGAAATGTTTAAGATGAACTTCTGATAAGGGCTTCGTGTGCACAATGACTCCTATACTTCTCGTGCAGCGAGCGACGTGCAATCGCACGCCAACGGAGTTCGGTCACACAGGAATGCTTTCTCCGCTCTCCAGACTCACAGACACACTGCTGCAGTACGATTGGTTATCTCCCAGTCAGTATGGAGGCTGGCAGGCCCTACCCTTTGAAACGTGATCCGCTGCATGTCAAAGAACAGCCTCTGCGCTCTAATTGGATGATTATATCCAGAACAACGTTATTTTAACTCCAAGGGGGAAAAATCACTTTATTGCTTGGTCAGCTCCTCTTGAGTTGCTATTTGTAACTATGGCTCAGACTCTCAAACTTCAGGCTGTTTAAATTAATGCCAGATTGTAAATAATCATTTGTTTAAAAACAAAATTACCAAAAAAATTACAAAAACAAAAACATAATAATTTGCCAAACACTGAAGACTAGTGTTCAGTGCCAATTTCAACATTGTTGTGAAATAAAGAACAGAGTTCTTTTCAGAAATTAACTTCTAAATGCACACAAACATTGGACACCATCATCATTCATCACCTAGAATAATTCCTCATTTTTTGGGAACTTTCTCCCTTGTTTTTCTCTCATCACTTTTAGAAGAAGTAAAGGAAAGATGAAAGACACAGAGAATCATATATCATATAGCTAATGAATTTCTGAGCCCATCCAAAAGCACCTTTCATGATGCTCTTGCAGTGTAGTGTAGATAGTAATCAAATCACTGCAATGCCCCACCCTGTCTTCACCCCAAGGCCCAAACTTTACAGCATGGTTTTTCTCCAAGTCTCTGCTTCCAATCCACATCACACGGCACACCCCCTGTCCTCTTGTCCAATATCTACCTGCAAAAACAATGCAGTGTGCACAGAAAACCACCTGCAAATGGGCATGACTTGTGACATGTTCTGTCAAATACTCTATCTGCATTAAGCTCCTGTGATCAAGAGGAACATAAAAATGGTCCCATGAATGTTCCAGAAAATGCAAAAATAAACAATGTGCATGTTCGCAGTTCTTCTGAACCAAAGCTGGAAATGAGAGATAATTTAGAAACCATTTATCTATTCCATACTGTATACTATGTATCTGAGCAAGTGACCATCTCAAATGAGTGGTTGCTGACTAAGAACATACATGCTGTTGCAGACATAGACATAAAAGGCATTAAAAACCCATCCATTTGGTTCACAAGTGGCTCAGTCAGCAAGGTGCTCACCTCGTTGAGATTGAACCGTACAGCCCCGGATTTGAAACCCTGTTGTGTTGTCTACCAATCATAACCAGACGGTCACAACGGTGGAACAATTTGGCTTTGTTCCATGGGGGGACAGGAGTGGGTAGGTCAGCCTTGGATTCATCATTTCAGCTCTCATGCACCCTGAAAGTCAGGCGGCTCGCAAGTTGCTCAGATGATGTCAGTGTAATAGCGCCTATGCTCCAGCTGGCACCGGCTTCCCCGTGGTGCACTGTGTGACTTGCAGTGCGAATCATATTCAACGGCTGCATGCGAGTGCATCAGAGGATTGCATTCGTCCGGCTTCAGCACTCCTGCACGACTGCGGAGGTCTGTACGCCACAGTGAGGCAAGCCTAATGTATAACAGGTGATTCCATACAGGGTTGCACAAAGAGCACTTAAAAATCCATCCATTGTGACAATGCAAGAAAAGTACGCTTGCAAAACAATATTCGTATCTTTGCTTAAACCACCGAAATGTTGTCATTTTGGCCAAAATATGCTTTGTCTTCTCAACATGAAAAGGCTTGTTAGTGGTTAGGGGAAATGTCGCTTTGCATCTCCTCTTGGCGGTGGTGAGTGCGATTTTGTGGCTGGAGCAGGATGTGGAGCAAAGGAGAGTTACGTCTCTGGCAGGACTGCAGCTTCAAGCATGACATTTCAGCGGTCATCCGTATATCAAAATAAAATCTAAAAGCGGAGGGAATAAAAAAAACTTTAAAATATTTCCTTGAACTCTCCGTGCCCCATAATCATGTGGGAAATAGCAGTGTATTTGCATTGTCAAAACACCCAGAGCCTGTTTTAAACTCACACTGCGCTGCCGAACAATGATGGACCTGGGGAAATTACAGGACCGATGCAGTAACCTTCCTCTTGGTCACGTCTCCTCCGTTCCCAGAAGAGAATGAAAGACCTCGGGATGTACGCCGAACTGTTAAAAAAGACTGGGGTTTAAAACCAGAACAGAAACATGTTGATGGGAGCTCATTTTACCCTGGATCAAGAGTCCAAGAGGACATGTATGGAACAGTACCACGATCCCTGCAGTCTCCCTGAGGAGATCTGCATATGTTCCAAGCTCTCCTGCAAAGCTAACAGCTTTTTTGCTTCTGATACATGGACGGACAGGGAACTTAGAAGAACTTTAACTTTTCTGTAGTCACCAAACTTTCTCTGTCACTGACCTGTCATTGTTTCATGCCCCTTGCTCATATGCAGTTCACCCCAATGGAACCAATAGCCCATCTAAGACAGATGGACATGTGGAGTTGGGAGATTAGACTGAGGGGGGGTTTAACTCCAAAAAGTATAACCTTGCGATATCAAGCCTTAAAGCTGTCAAATCCCATCTCATAGACGTATGTCAAATCCATACACATCTCAGCACACTTACAAATGACAGCTTCCTGTGTTTAACCACTAGTATAATACAAAAGACATTGCAAAGAGCATTATCGTGTGAAAAGCTCAAAAATGTCAGACAAAGGCCTCTAATTGCAAGCCCCTGATGGAAGGAATTCTATAAAGGGGTCGGGGGCGGGGGGTGTGAGGGAGCAGGGGGCTCAGATGGAGCCAGTTCCTATTTTTTTGCCGCTCTCTGCTGCCTCCCTCCTTGTATATTTTCCTTATGCTCCGCTGTGACACAGGGCAGGAAATTAAGACGTTGATTGTTCTCAGCGAAACGTTGCAAACACGGAGAGTAAATCTACCGTTTTCTGGGGGAGTGGGGAGGGATAGGGAACAGGGAAGGCAGACTACCTTTGAAGTTGTGCTTTCTTCTGTAGCCGAGCCCAAATGCTTCTCTGGTGAGACAACAAACAAGATGCTAGCCTGTTTTGTTTTGTGTTTTGCGTTTTTTTTTTTTTCTTCACATTGCATTCATACAAGTCAGCTTGTATGCATCTTGTAATTAGTGAAGGCTGCTTACTACTGGCAGCTGTGAGTGACTTCATATGAGCCTGTGTGATTTAATCTTAAAGGGGTTTTATAACAATAAACAGACAATCTTACAAAGGCTGAGGCAGTCAAGGCACATTACTGCTTAGGTTAATGCCTGAATAATTGTTAATAATAATAATAATAAGAAGAAGAATAATCATCATCATCATCATCATCATCATCATCATCATCATCACCATCATCATTATATCATGAATTAATAGAAACTAAGAAATGCTTCCAAAAATGAACAACTTTGATAGACAGTGCTAAAATCTACTCTCAGATGTAAGGTCAATGTTATATGGAATAACATACAGTGTGTGAAATTTCTGCAGTTGCTCTTGCATTTAAAATATCATCTCTTGTGTGTGTGTGCGCACGCGCGTGTGTGTGTGTGTGTATGTGTGCGTGTGTGTGTCTGTGTGTGTGTGTGTGTGTTTGTTATTATTTCAGCCCTATAGAGTGAGTCAGAATACATTAAGAGAAACACATTCAGGTCAAAATTACAGACCACAGTATGAAATCACCCTCGTCAAGACACACCAGAGTATACATATCCGGCCCCCTACCAAGGGATTACGGAAACAAATCATTAAAAAAATATTACGCCACATCATTTGCCAAATAAAAAGCATCCACTCGTTTCAATCAAGAGACTGAAATGAAAACAGTGGGTCAGGTTCTCAAAGCAACCCAGATGGAGGATTTTGCGCGTCTGTGAAACGTGTCGCCTTCACACACAGAGGGAGCTCTGAACCCACTGGCCCTGAGCGGGGCAGACACGTCATGCAACCGTTTCATGAGCGTCTGCGGTCTGCAGTCCCTGACTGTCAGCAGGTGAACAAATACCCGTGATCTCGGTGTCTCGGCGTTCCACATTCGGGGACTGTACAGTTTACTGTCACCTAGCAGATAGCTAAAAATGCCCCCCACACACACACAGACGCGCACACACAGACACACACACACGTGCGGGCGAGCTTGTACACACACACATACACACACGCATGCACACACACACATACACACACACATGCACGCGCACTCAACCTTTTTTTCAAACTCAGGTGAAGGTGAAGGGCATTCTCTCTGTCTCCATAGTTACATATCCTTACATCTTACCTTGCTCAAAATTCCACTACACCATAACTGCAAAAGTGACCGTGCAGGGAAAGACGAAACAGAGAATCAATTCAGATCCTTGTTCTCTTTTTGTAATGACAGACCATCTTCAGAGTGTAGGCAAAAATATGCTTAGCATCATCACCACTTTGATCACATATCATTTCAAAGCAAGAAATCCTGTGGTTTAGTGAAGTGTTAACAGGAGAAATCACCTCCTGAAGTGCAGGCTGGACTCTGAAGTGTGTGGGAAACATTGAGCTGGGACACATACGTACGACGGCAGCAGGATCTGGGTGGCATTTTCCCAGAAGTAGCCCATAAAACTGGCAGAGAAGAACAAAAACAAAGACAGAAAACAACCCTAAAACAACCCGCAAACGGAGGGTGTAGACATTACTGTTGGTTCTGGTTCTGCATCATGAGGCCTGTAGACATGATGGCGATGATGACATGTCTTCCCCAAATCCACACCCCCTCCCTCCCTCAGGACCCCCGCTAAGCTGGCACACTCATGCTGGCACTGGCCAGGCTCACTACCAATACTCAAGCCACCCCACCCCTCCTTGTTCTCTCATTCTATCTCTCTCGCTCAATCGTGTGTGTGTGTGTGTTTCTCTGTGTGTGTGTGTGTGTGTGTGTGTGTGTGTGTGTGTGTGTGTGTCTGTGTGTGTGTATATATATGTGTGTGTGTATATATATGTGTGTGTGTGTGTGTTTCTGTCTGTGTGCGTGTGTATACATATATATGTGTGTGTATGTGGCTGTGTGTGTGTGTGTGTACCTTCTTCCTCTTATTCCCTCTCTTTCTTTGTCCCCTCTTCCTCTCTCTGTCTCTGTCTGTACCCATTTCTCTCTCTTCCTCCCCCTCTCTCTAACCTCCATCCACTCTCCATCTGTTTCACCCTTCTCTCTCTCTTTCTCGCTCTTTTACTCCCTTTCTCCATCTCTCTCACACTCTCTCCCCAAGACCCCTTTATGAGATGCGCCTGGAGGAGGTGGTGCCTGCGCTCCCCTCAAAAAACCGTCAATCTCCCCTCGCAGCGAAGCCAGGTACTCCCCCCCCCCCCAGCCCTTCCAGGCCCTAACCCACAATGCACCTGGACGGGAGCCAGGGCTGCTGTTAATTCCGACTCCTTATTAAGTTAAATGCGGCGCGGGCGGCTGTGTAGGAGCTAATGAGGAGTGGGAATCTGGCTGTGCTGCTGGATGGTAATCAAGCTCCAGGGCCTCCTGTCCCAGCCATTATAAAAATTAGCGTGTGGAAAATGAGTCCAGTGCTGTGCAGTGTTTAATTAAAAGGCCTGAGTCTGCCTTTGATCTGACTGACTCCAGGTCAGTGTGTGTGTGTGTGTGTGTGTGTGTGTGTGTGTGTGTGTGTGTGTGTGTGTGTGTGTGTGTGTGTGTGTGTGAGAGAGAGTGTGGATGGAGGGGGTATGTCTTCTCCTTGGACTTAGGGCTCTGCTGTGCTCCACAAGGCAGATCTGTGTCCTTTTAACCATAACATTAATCTATTTACTTCACT
This sequence comes from Megalops atlanticus, assembly GCA_019176425.1. Taxonomy (NCBI): domain Eukaryota; kingdom Metazoa; phylum Chordata; class Actinopteri; order Elopiformes; family Megalopidae; genus Megalops; species Megalops atlanticus. The sequence goes on from CM032881.1 coordinate 7,536,580, forward strand.
CTCCCAGAGATTCAAAGCCAAAGAGTTATCTTGACAAAAAAAAATAGGTCAGGTTAAACTGCACATGTTTTGGGAGTGTCCAGCCATAAGAACTTTCTGGGATGATGTCGCAAAAACAATATCTGATATCACTTATACTGAAATAAAAATATCCCCATGTTATGTTTTCCAAACGACAATTCTAAACTGAGGTTATCTGTCCCGGATGACAAATTTTACTAGCTACAGTCATTGCTGCTAAGAAAACCATTCTTCATGGCTCACCCCTAACCTGCCTTTATTTATATTATGGTAGTCACATTTACATGCAAGTATACTCACATAGAGAGATCAACAGCAAATATTAATGAAGCAAGTTTCTTGAAACCGTAACAGATATTGTGTACTTCATGTATATTTTTTCCTGTTTGTATGTTATACTGCTTACGTGATACTAAAAAGGTCAGTTAAAGCAAGGATGATTGGTAAAAGTGTGGTAGGATAACAGGTAAAGGGGCATTGTTAGCAAAGTAAGTTAAGTGGGTGCTTTATACTGCTACAAAGTAGTGGACTTAAGAGAGTAACAACAGGAGTATAAAACAGAGCGCAACCACTGTAGCTAATGCTAGATGGATTGATTCAAAAATGTTTGTGGGTGTGTGCTGTGCATGTGTGAGAAGGAGTGCAAGCATGAGAGAGAGAGAGAGAGTGAGGGGGAGAGAGAGAGAGAGAGAGAGAGACCCTGTGCTGTATTTTATGTGTATGTGTCTACAAAATATGGACTATTGCAAAATTCATATCTTGTTTCACCATGTAATTGTGGGGGTCAGTTCAGAAAGCCAGTAAACTCAAAACCACATTCAGTGCAGAGGGGTGGAGGGTTGGGGGGGGCCACATAAAAACAACCCGAACCTGGCATTAGCTACATTGTTTTCACACTGGCAGAAAGAGGCAGAATGTTTGATTGGCCTGTGTGCTAATGCATTGAAAGGAGTACCGAAAGCACTGGAAGAGGCCCCCTCGGCCCGTGTTTGTGTGAGATGGTATCACAGCCTCAGTGGGTGGCAGGGGCCCACTCGGGGGGAGCTCCAAGTGGGCAGGAGGGGAGCAGGAGTTTTCACCGAGAGAGGGGTGCCTGAGGGGGTGCCCAAACCTGGGGGTCAGACTTCGTTTAGGACATTGACTCCCAATGCTCACCCTGTGGTTTGGTGGGCAGCCTGCAACTCATCTGTGTTGGTGTCCATTTCACCTTAGTGTTCCTTGATAATGCTCTGCTAATACATTGTTGTTGATGAACCGTGCTACGGCACATTGTTTTCGAGGTCTGGGTTAGGATCCACGGGCGGGTGATTGTGGGTGATTTTTATGGGGGGTCACCAAACCAAATTGCAGGTCTACAACAATGAGGATCTGTGTCAAGAGTAAAATCACATTTCCGTCTGCAGTACACTTTGTAGCAACATCAGGCAATTATTTAGAAACTCGTTCAGATGATTTTGATGATAATTATACTGCACCTAGTGATGAACTTACTGGCCATCAGCCTACTGATGATAACAATAATAGACCTAGTGTACTTATTGAGAAAAAGAATTTGTTCTAATACTACAACACTTCAAATGGCAGTGTGTAATAGATATGTAGTTGGAGGTGTGTTTGTGGTTTTGAAAAAATACAAAAATAAAGCATTATGTCAGGTTATTTTTTTGTTTATTTATTGTTACTTTTTGGTTATTTTGTGATATACATATATTTCAATCTTAGTAGAGATCTTTTAGGTGCCCAGTGTATACTCAAAGAATTGAAATTGAAATTAAACTATTGTAACTGCACACAGCTCACTAAGGGCCAATCAATGTGGGTGGAAAAACTAGAAGTTCAACTTACAAAGCCTCCTCCACACACACACCCACACAAAACTAAGAATATTCAATTGAAGGAACATCTTGCCTTTGTCTCTTTTTTGCATTAACATCTCTCACACATTTTTTACAAGTGACTTTTAGCAGATAATTGACAGTTGACATCAAATCCAGGTCAGATGTTTAATTAAAAGCTCAGTCATAACTTGTTACTTCACAGCTCAGTTGGAAAAAAAAATCCTGTGGGGTTTTCCCAGAACCAGAAACACTGATTTAGGGGTTTCATTTAAAATGGTGCTTTAAACGACGCACTGAAAATTATTAAACCCATCATTTAACATGAATATCTAACTGGAGCTCAAAATTAATTTCAAGTTTTTTTCTACAAAAACTCAGTAAGTAATTGAAAAAAAAGCTGGCAGAGTGATTAGTTGGGAGTATCAAGCACATGACAAGTCAACAAACATTAGCAGTCCTTTTTAAAAATATTTGGCATGTCACATCACACACTTGTTTCTTCTCGTAGATGTGTCCTAAGTGACTTCAAATGTCAACGCTAAGATGTCCTAAAAGGTGTACTCCCTCCTTCTTTGTCTCCTCCCTCTTGAAGAGAATGGGAATATAGGATCTCGATGAACTGTAAAGGCAGGCCAGGTGTTGGGGCCTGGTATTGATTGAAAGATTGTTTGTCTGGGAGAAGGAGTGGAGAGACTTCTGCAGTATTTTCTCCTGGCTAGTCCTGAGAGGGCTTGTCTGGCCCAGCACCAGACATGACCGTGAGAGACTGAGTGCTGGGCATATAAGCCCCGCTGTTTACATGACTTAGAAGACTTTGCTTCATGCAGTTTGTCTAAGTCATCCAAACACGACCACAGTCGCATTTGATTTGCGCATGATCCCGACCACACAGTGACCGTGTTTTTCCTGAGAGACACCGAGCCGACGGCCAGCCAGGACTCTAGAGCGAATAAATCAGCAGCTTAGGAGAGTAATGAGAGAACAGGATAGGGGTACGTGTGGAAGTTCAGAGAGAGAGAGAGAGAGAGAGAGACCCGTGCTCTGTGCTGGAGTAGCAGCGTTAGACCTGCTCTTCAGCAGATGGGGGTAGAATGCGGAACACTGTATCCACGGCGAACGGACGGAACATGATGAGGTCACCACAGTTCCATGAACTCAAGTTTGAAGGAAGAGAAGGGATTCTCTGCAGAGTTGAAGAAAAGGAGAGGGTTATGTGTGTGTAGAGGGTGTGGGAGGTTGGGGGATTGTGACTGACAGTCCTTTGCTTACGTCTCTGTTTCAGGTTCAAAGATAATTGAGCTCTAATGGAGTCCTCACGCCCCCCTTCCCACCCCCAAAAAAAAAAACCTTCCCCTTTAGTGCTGCTAGTGCGCTAGCAGTCACTGGAGAGCTCCTTCCTGTCCCAGCATTGTTTTCCCTGGGCTTGTGACCGGCTGAGAGAGCTTAGACGCGTTTGGAGCCGCACAGGTTCAAAGAGGGGCCAGCTTGGAGCGCAGCACAACAATGGCCTGCGCTCGGCGGGCCGTGGGCCGCACTGTGTGGGAAACACCACGACACAGAGCAGAACCAAAACAAAGACGGAGAAGAGAAAAAAAAAATACATGCAAGGACAGCAAGGACGGAGGAAATTTTTTATTTATTTATTTATTTTTTTAGCTGTGAAGGCTTCTATGAAAACATTTTCACAACAGTCAGCTGAAGGTTATTAGCAATAGGGGCGCTTGACAGAATAACGGATCTTTGAGGAAACTGAATTTCGGGTTATTTTTTGACACGCTCGCGCAACAATGAGCTCACTGTTTCTCGTTCGTCAGTCAATTTTCATCCTTGTTTTTGGAGCTGAGCCTCTCTCCCTGTCCAGCAGCCACTCTCATTAGTTCATGGTGAGCTTTTAGTCTTTATATCTGGGGAGGGATTGGCCAGGGGAGTGGTGGGAACATCTGATAAATTCACAGAACGGGGCTGTCAAAATCACTGCTCTACTACACATCATAAAGCTCACTATCTACAATGGACCCATATTTTTCATATTTTCCCTAGAACTGATTTATCTATGGTGCTTGTCTGTGTGGGGCTGTCACATGAGGGGAACAGCAATGGAGTTTCAGATAAATGTCTAAAGGAGGTTCACCAGACCTTTGAATCTTAACTGAAATGGGAGCACAGGGATAGGTCACCGCACTGGATGACCTCACAGAGAGCCGCACCAGGGATAGGTCACCGCATTGAATGACCTCACAGACAGCCGCACCAGAGATAGGTCACCGAACTGAATGAACTCACAGAGCACCGCTTGCCTCTTCAGGGCCAGGCTCTGTCCTTGAGTCCTCACCCCATGAGGTTTAATCTTGCTAACCTTGTCAAAATCAGCGGGCCTCATTCAGAACAAGAGGATGACTCTATGCGCACCGAAGTAACCGCTCTATAAATAGCCGTTTCATTGAGGAGCGACTGGCTGAATGGGAGGTATTGTAAACAGCAGGAGGGCCCGTGAGAGCAGGCTAGAGAGGAAACACCCTGCCTCTAGGCTGGAGCCTGGAGCAACGGAGGGCCTCCCAGCACACACACTTTCTCTCTCACTCTCTGTCATACACACATGCACACACACACACACACACAAACACTCTCACACACACACTATCTCTCTCACTCTGTCACACACACACTTTCTCTCTCACTCTCTGTCATACACACATGCACACACACACACACACACACACACACACACACACAAAACACTCTCACACACACACTATCTCTCACTCTGTCACACACACACTTTCTCTCTCACTCTCTGTCATACACACATGCACACACACACACACACACACAAACACTCTCACACACACACTATCTCTCACTCTGTCACACACACACTTTTTCTCTCACACACAAGCTGAAAAAAATAATAATGATAATAATAATAATCAACTTTATTTATAGAGCACCTTTCATACAAGAAATACAGCTCAAAGTGCTTTACAATAAAGAAATTACATGCACCGAGTGCTTCACGTGGAATGAACATAGAAACAGGGATAGAATGCCATAATTAATGTAAAATAAGATGGAAAATAAAAATAATAATAAAAAGATAAATAAAGGTGAAATTAGAATGCATAATAAAATAAAATAAAATGAAATAGAATACATAGAATGCATAAAATCAAGTAAAATACAGCAGTGCAAAGCAAAGTGCAAAAAAGAATTTCAGGCCTGTATCAGGGAAGTCATAGCTAGTTAAAGGCTAAAGTGAAGAAATAAGTTTTTAGCTTTCTTTTAAAGATATTTAGCGAGGTGGCTTCCCTGATGTCTACAATGTCTAAATATGTCTAAATACATTTTCTCTCTCTCTCACACACACATGCATACACACACACACACACACACACTCAATTTCTCTCACTCATACATGTACACATTCTTTCAATCTCCCGCTCTCTCACACAGAAACACACACAGTTTAAAAACACACACATGTTCTCTCCTACACACATGTACACACTAGCTCTCTTCTGTAAATTTTAGTAAGCATTGCACGTCTCTTAAAGTTGTATTTACTAGTATAATTTACATCATGTAAGCTTATACAACATGTTTCCCTCAATGCATATCCATGAATATGTCAAAATATAACTCAATATGTCACACACTGTAAAGGGCTGTTGTTTAGAGAACTTGGCTTAGTCATGTTTTATCACCAGCCCAAATGAGTTTTAAGGCAAACCACAGAAGACTGACATAAAACAATCCAGGGCCCCTCCTTCAAAAATGAGCTCATGTTTCTTTTCCAAAATACAAGCAAATACAACATCATAAATCAACACTCTTCTTGGACTGAGGCCCAGCCTGCCAGTTGACTATTTCATTGATAATTCACTCAGTTTACCAACACTGATTTACGATGGACCTGCTCTGGAATGGATTAAAAGGTCTGGAAAAAAAATACCACTCATTCAAGAGGATTGGGGGGAAAAAATAACATAAATCAGAGTAATTGTTTAGTGGCTGATACTGTGTCATCCTATCAACCACAAAGTGACTGATACTCAATTCATCTTTGTAAGTGACATTTTTGTTTGGTTGTTTTCTAATTGAGATGATTGAGATTCCACACTGTGTGCTATCTCTGTCTCTCCTGCTTTTCCCCAGTTTTTGTGATGCCCATGTGCCTTCATGCCTGTCACCTCTCTGTGCTGAGGGGAAAAAAGTGGAAGTTCAATAATGAATCTGAACCACTTCCTCCCTACTGCTTTCTCTCTTCCTCCTCAATGCCTTTAACACCTGGATAGGCTCTGAGGGTAGAGTTCATGCTCTGGCCTCACCTCTGTACACATGACCCTGACCTAAACCCCCGAAAGTCCACTTCCTCCATCTCCCACACCACACCAGAAGACCTGAGAGACCAAAAGCATGATCCATACTGAGCCCCACTCTTCAGCCTTGATTTCCCATGTCCTGTTGAAACCCAAGTGAGTCTGGCTACTGTATAACAGTAATCTGGAGTCTGGGGAAGATGCAGTATTCTGGGGCAGCTTTCTTCTGTTTGTTAAGTGCCAATGACTGATAATACTTTGTGATAGGATGCTGTATTTTGTGCATCCGTAGCTAATGAATGTATTAGGGTGACGTGAATCCTACCAAAAAGACAAAACAGGTTTGCCTCATATCTTTGGTTGCCACTACTGCTGTTTTCACTCACTTATGAGGTGTTTTTGTGGTTTTCATCCTCTGAAAGGTGAAACAAAAGTACAATACCTTAACATATCTACACTGAGGTGTTCCATATCTAGATTCCCAAGTCAGGATAGTCTGAACACAGCAAATTGCTTAAAATACTATTTGTGTTTGTGACTTCTCTTTGTCGGTAAAGTGCCATTGTTCTTCCTTCCATATGCTATCCATTTACATCCATAACTTGCAATGGATTCTATTAAATATGCTCCGTGATTCTCTCTGTGACAGTCAACTCATGCGGTTTAAAATGAACGCATTTTTAAATAAAATCTGAGTGATTGATTGAACCACACTGCCGGTCCCCGCCAGGCCGGATTTGAGAGTGTGTAACTAGGCTTTACTACTCCTGTGGAAAGTGGCAGAGTTCAGAGGAAAAGTGTCAATGCTGACAGACTGCGACTAAGCGATTTTTCTCCTTTTTTAAAAAAAAAAAAAAAAACAAGCACAGACCGACCCTTTCATCGGGCAGGCAAAAAACAAGGAGGCGCTTCAGCCCCGAAGGCCGGCGATACCCGATCATCAAACCACGGCCAATTAGAGCATTAGGAGAATAAGTCATTTATTTAGCCTCTTTAAGAAAAAAGGTGCTAAACTCCCAAAAAACCATTCCCTCATCCCCTGCTGAAATTTCATCCAAAACTTGCTCTCACCCCACGGAGAGTGAAAGAGGGATATTCAGGGGCAGAGTGAGAGAGGGACCCCTGGAGACCCCCAGTCCCTAGAAGAGACCCTGCCAGGCGAGGGCGGGCTTGAGAAACACCAGGCGCTCTCTTTCCCTCCCTCCCTCCCTCGCTCCACAGGCTAGGCTGGAGGCTTAGAGACTTAGAGCACATTCTTGGGGGCTGAAATAATCGCTGCGTTCAGAAAACGACCATGGCGGTTAAGGAGCGATGGGTTTGACGTGACGTTAAATGCCCTTGAACGGTGCTCCGCATCACAGCGCTGGTCTCTGGGGGGACAGCCATCCTATCACCCACCTTGTCCACTGTTTCAGTCAAACACTGGAAAAAAAACTTCTCTTGTCATCCAGTCCACCACACAGTCCTCAAGGGGTTTCCACAGCTCCCTGTCACCCGAGGTTACAATTTGGGGTGCTCTTTGGGGCAACGGGGCAGGGCAAATGGATCTCCGTGGTAACAGGCTCCCTCTGAGACCGTGGTCATCACTCCACTGGCAGAGGGACCGTCAGATTCCAGTGTGAAACCACAGGGTTTCAGGGGAACAGGCAGAGCAATGTGCTACATCCACATTTCCAGCCCAGGAGAGCCAGTGAGAGGAAACCCCGGTCTGTTGGTTTTCCCCTCAAACTCCCACCAGCAGCAACGGGGAAATCTCTCTGTCCACAGATTAAGGCATTCGCCTAACCAGAGGAGTCATCAATCTCTCAGTCTCCTCCCATATATTTGAAATGTGCATATTTGTTCAGCATACCTTTCTCTGTGACACCATTCCACAATGGTAGACACTGTAATACTGTAATATCTTTGCAGTAAAATCTGTTCTGAATCACTGAGCAGTTTAAATTACTACCATATAATACTCCTTAAATACTTATGCCCCTGCCCCTCCTCCAAAAAAAAAAAACAAAACAATGAGGACCATAAATAAGACTAGTCACATAAAAATGTAGGCAGCAGTTACGCAAAGGCAGCACTGGTTGCATAAAGATGTGTTTAGCTTCAAAAGTGTGCCAGAGAAACAGGAGGCAAACGGCTTAAGACAAAGAAAGACATCTCTCATGTTGGGAAGCAGATAAACTAACGGGTCTGCCCTGGTGATGATTTTGGACAGTTTCATCAGAACAGGAAAGAAGATGCTAAGATGTTAGCGTTTGCGGGAGGAGCACAGGAATGCGATGGATTTCCAGCATCCGCTGACTGCATCTCAGGGTGCATCACCAGGTCCTCTCCAAGCGGACAAAGGCCCTCTTTAATAGTCACTTGTCACAGCAGAGCCAGACCAAAAAGAAAAGCCCAAAAACTACCCTGCTTTTCACCACGACCATGTGCTCAAAAACCTTTTGGAAATGAGGGGTCGTTTTGAGATGTGTGGACACGTAGTGTCAAAAACCTTTAGAATAGTAAGGCAAGAGGATGATTTATTTTATTTTATTTTATTTTTTTTACTGAACTGAAGGTTTGAGGTGCAGTCAAACCTAGTGTTCTTCCTCCAGGTGGCAACTCAAGAAGGAACATCAGTTCCATTTAAGCTTTGCACTGTGACTCCATCCAGGATGTCCAGCTTTAACTGTTGAAAACATGACATGTATGTGCATGGGCATAGGTTTGGGGGTCAGTGGGATAAGGAGGACATATTCCCATGAAAGTTCAGAGAATGCATTTTAGTGATTATACTATAATGCTTCATTTGAGAGAATAGTAAATAGAGCATGTATTTCCTTGTGTTCTCATTCCAGCTGTGCACTTACATCGTGCCACGTGCAGCCGTGGGATTTTTGTTTAGTTAGCATGCAAATGGGAAAAGTAAAAGGAGATTGCGATGGCCGGGAATCGAACCCGGGTCAACTGCTTGGAAGGCAGCTATGCTCACCACTATACCACCATCGCAGACGAACGGATAGCTGTGCAGACGTGGCTAAGGCGGTGATGGAATGTGATGCTGCCTGTGGATGTGTGTATGTAATTACCACCAGCACTATGCGTTGAAATAACCACAGAGTACGAACAGCTATGAATGCCTTACGGTTGATAGACCATTAACTTACTTGCATTAACTCTTAAGTACTGCACAAAAAGTAGTTGCAGTTGTTTTCGTTTGTTTATAAGCGACAAGAGTCGTTTGAAATCTTAGAGTCTGTCGGCAAACGGAAACGTTTGTATCGTTCGCTACAGTGTTTGAGTTAATCTCTGGTTGATGCACGTCTCAAGTAGCATAAATCCTTTGGGTCAATAATTACCAAAACGGTAGTACCAGAAAAAAATGGTGAATTTTCAGGGGAAAAAATATCATACATTAAAGACTTAGCTTACGTATTTTAGAATAGTATCTTCGAGCATCTCTTCAGGAATTTGTTAATCCACTTAACGTTTCCCAGTGAAAGAAATTCAAGTTTTATAGACAATTAAATTATTTATTAATTTTAAACATTTGTGTCATTATTGCAGGTTATCATTTTGGTCTAATCTAACCCCTGGTGCTAACTGATGATAATTGGAGTCTTTTCATCATTCTTTGTTGTTGCTCCTTGACCTTGATTTTACAGCTTGTATTATTGTATTATTACAGAATAATCGTTTTTATTTTCCTTATATAAATGCCCTTTCCAGGGTAGCTAGCCAACTGACTATTGAAAAACGAACGAATAAAGGGGATCGAATTTCGCATGTTTCTTGCGCACGTGCAGATTCACCTTTTTCTATTAATGGGACTGTATCAGTAAAGCATTCACTTGTTCACGTGCCATGTAGATAGCGGCTTAACGTTTTCCATTGATTCATGTAACCTTTTCCTTGTGTAATATTACTTAACTAGTTAAATATCATTTTATATTCATAACTGCCTATAGTGGGATTCTTCTAGTGACTAATTCGTTGACACAAAGTATGAAGAGTGAAACCAGTAAATTGAATCAGTCAAGAGAAACCAAGTATCGGTAGCTAAATAAAGGTACCCATACTTTCTCATTTCTGCGTTTGTTCATTGGGTCCTGCTTTGTGACGCTGCAAGCTGGTATGGGACATACAACCATGGGTTTATGGAAACATGCAACGACGGTGCTGTGATGCGTGACATCATTTTCTGCGCACAATAAAAAAGTGATCATATGCTGTGGCAGCCGGCGAGGGAAGTTGGCAGCCGTTCGCGGGTCCTGTCATGACTTTGGAGAGGAGAGTAAAAGAGACGACCTTTTCCTAACCATCAGAGACGCCGCCAGATCTAGACAGGAGCCACGTGTTAGTTACTTTTACTTTCATCGCTAAACTTGTCTGCTGGCTCCTACATTACATTGCATTACATTGTTACATTATTCTTTATACCATTACATTGCATTACATTCATTTAGCAAACGCTCTTATCCAGAGCGACTTCCGGCACAAAAGAACAGAAGTGTATCTATTCAAGTTGAACGAGCAGTGTCAGGCCAGGCTAACAAGACCAGCGAGTGTGACCATAACACTATTCAAGCCCCCAAATTATTACTCTTATTCTGCATTCAAATTAGGATTAAATTTAATTGGGGTTTCTGTCTCTCATTTTCGATGCAACAAATGTTCTGATTTGCTGTTTTTTATGGCCATTCTTGATAGGAGGGGGGTCTACAAAAAGAACGTCCATAGTCAGCGTATGAACGCAGACGGCACCCGAACCTCCTAGACGGAGAGAGGTAACGCGGGAGCTGTATATCTATTCATAATAGAATATCTGTGATAAGTGTGCGAGGTAGTCAATGTGGCATCAGAGACAAAGAGTTTATGGCTGCATGACCTGTACTGGGAAGAGGGTCAGACGCGTCTTTCAGTGAGTTTTGACTTTTAATATTTGAGAAGCCAATACAAGAAAACAGACTCTAAGACGCGGGAGTTCTGTCCATTTAATTCTAAAAGCTTGAATTAAATAGTCATGAATTAGTATGAATTAGTCCTCCGTCTGTGTATGTGTTTGCCTGGAACATTCAAGCTGTTGTTCTAAATGTTCATACTGAAATTGTGGTTGAGATCGAGCTCTCCATTCATTCAGTCCAAGAAACACTCCCTACTCTTGCAAGTTATTGCATTTTTAGCTATTCCCCTTGTATCTCGATGCATCTGAACAAACAGCGCCCTCTACTGGCCAGATATTACTCCACCACTAACTTACAACCGCTTCAAGTTTTACTTTTTTAATAATGTGTGTATTAGCATTCCTTTTAAGTATTGTAACGTGGAAGATGTTGATAGCTTTGCGATATTTGCCGCTGTCTTGTGTTGTGTTTCGTTGTAACTAGTATGTTAGCATGATTGTCAAAATGGTTGAGGAGTAACCAAAGTAACGTTTGCTCGCTGTATTGGAGTTGCAATTGAAAGCATCAAGGCTGGGGAACTGGACATCTAAGCAGATGATAATAAACACTTCACACAGAGGAGTGCACTAAAAATATTGTTACAAGAAGGGCATTCTAAAGTTTACACATAACAAAATAGATGCAGATCAGACATGTAAAAGGGTGTTGGGCCACGATGTATTAATCTAAACCAAAACTACCACGATAATTAAGAATTCAATTAGTTAGGAAATATTTTTGCCATGGCGAAGCTGTAATGAATATTTACGAGGGGTGTTGTTTGAAGCGAAATCAAAGCAGTTGATTTCCTTCCCGAGAATAAAAAAGAAAAGATTTTTATGGCTGATTTATTCGAATAAAACATTGCTATGTGAGTTTTTTTTGGAAATTAGGCGTGACCCACATTTAAAGATCGACAAGTGTTTCTCTTTCTTTCCACTATTTACGTTGCTGGGAGATTCCTCTACGCAGAATGACTGCAGAGTACCGCTGCACCCAGACACAACTGCTGCTGATGCATTTCATCCCCGGCTTCTGAAGGGTCGTTAGCGGAGCAGCTCACTCTCTGAGCAGTACGGAAACAGTAAGCCAAAGCTGATAGATTTCAGCAGACAGCCCGTTGAAAACCTCGAGGTAATAAATCAACTCAACTCAACAGGGCAGAAGGAGGCAAATGTATCAACACCTTGACTGCGCCGTTCAATTAACAGAGATATCGTTTATTGGAAAGCATTTCGGTCCCTTTTCTCCTTGCGCTATAACGTTGATGGACCAGCTTAACAGGGGTCTGTTTTTGATATGATAGGCATTTTTTCCTCTGAAGGATTTTCTGATGTTTTTGCTAGCCTTTGCGTAACTATAAATCTGTCTTCTGGCTATTTCGCCTCTTTGTACAATATTTTCGTTGAATCTGAAAGAAGGCACGGCGCCACTCACAGCCCTGCAGTTGCAGCCGCTAGTCGCTTCTCATGAGAAAAATAGACTTTTCGGAATCCCGGCTGGAACGCCCGCTCGATGTGACCACATCAAAGGCCTGGCCGGTGAGGGGACGGGGCGCGAGGCCGGACGTCATTACTTTCCCCAGGTCTCGCAATACCGCCTGGCAGCTTTGGCGCTCAGATGTGCGGGTGACACGAACAGTTTCTCATAAATGTACATGAAAACATAAACAATAAGAGAGCAATAAGGGCTAGAGGTTTCTTGTAATCTGTTTTGAGTGGATGAACTCCTGTCACAATGGATGTTTTGAAATGGTTGACCTTACACTAAAAGGTGTGGGCAATGTGGGTATTGGTTTCATTTTCTGTTTTTTTTTCCACAGGGTAGAGGTGTGTTGCAAGGAAGATGGAGTGCAAGTTTAATTTTCCAAATATTTGGAACCACTTTCACTCTTTGTAGTATTTGGATAATCTCATATTTGTCATAGTAACCCAACAATTTTGAACGCTATTGACATGGGATTTGATAACATTGCATTGATTTAATTATTTTTAATCCCATAGGAGCTGTTAAGACATACCTCAAGATAAGTACCAACTTTCTTCATTTAGTTTTTGGAAGAATAATTTTAGAGCTTTGTCCTGAGAAACAGAGGGCCATATAGTTCAGCGGAAAGCAGGCAACTTTTGAAACTGCAGTTGCAGTATATGTAGTGGGCATTGATTCTGTAGGTAACAAAAGATCTGTTTTTGCGATTTATGAAGCCGTAATTGCAGCAGAACCTGAGTTGAAACTCTGACAATGACATAATTCTCCACAATCAGAGACCCAAGGGCTGCATCACAGGGCAGCCACACATCAGGGAATTCACACCACGTTCACAGGCCAGGCTCAGGATTCCAAAGGGAAATTCCTTTACCTTACCTTCTCGCCCCAGGAACACACAGCCCCGTTAATCCCGCTTCCTGTAATGAAGTCATTAAACAGTGTCATTTGCAGCGTTTCTTATTCAAACAAAAAATATATCAGCTGAAAAAAATGTCATTCCGCAATATGAAAAAGTTTTTAAGTTCCAGTTGATCGCATCCTTTCTGTTAGTTAAATCTGCTCATGCCACCAATTTCCAAGCCCTTGCAATATGAGCCACTTTTTGTACGCCAAACTACTGAGCGTTAATTGTCTGGTACAATGTGGACGGTGAGCTGGTGGTGAAGAAGTAACGAAACAGACAGGGATATTGTTGAGAGCCACATCCTGCCAAAATCAACTCTAATCAGAGCTTTGAACATGTCCAAGAGGCAGGGACTGCAGGCCCTTCTTTAAGTGGAGGTGACAGTGTGTCTGTGAAACACATTACAAGTCAGAGGAAATTGGAGATAAACAGATAAAAAAAAAAAAAAAAAATGAAAACGCGATCTCTGCTGGAAGCGGCAGTGCACAGAGGGCAGGAAATAAACCTGTATTTAAGCTGATTACCCGACCGGAGTCCTCGGCCCTTTCAGCAGCTCCGCACAGCCCGGGCCCGCACCGCAAACCACTGCTGTTAATTAGAGATTTGCAAAAGGGGGGAAAAAGGCAGCCTTGTCAGGCTTTCGGGAGTGTTAGTGATGGCTGGCTGGAGGGGGGACGTGCAGGGCTTTTAATTGGGCCTGTATGGCGTATCGCTGGCCGGCCCGAGCGCTGGTGATAATTGCGGGGCGCAGGTGGCGGGAGTGACGGCTCCGTGTGGGCCGGGCCCGGGCCGGCCTGTCCATTTCTGTCAGGACCCGGAACACTGAGCAGACAGCTTCTCCCCGGCCCCCGCGCTCATTACCCGAAACCTGCCCGCCCCGTTGCCTCAGCAACGCACATTCAGCCCTTCCGCAACACGTCCACCGACATCCCCGACTCTACCCAGTAGGGTCTCGGAGAGGGGTAAACACAGATAAGTCTCATTCTTTTAACCAAGGAGGAGGTGTAGACAGACACTTTAATGGTGAGGGTTAGATGCCTTCTCTCGCTATTATCACTGAAATAACAAATAAAACGTAACTGTGCAATTAATAATATCATTTCAAGAGTTCACCAACTCTCATAATCGCCTCACTGTGGTTACTGAAGCTTCAACTCCTGTTCGAACTTTACATTACATAACATTGCAACTTCCCTCACATTTGGTCAGTGCAACATAGAGCTCTTCCCATCACTGATGTCAGCACAAGGATCTCAGCCAATTTATGCTTGCAGTAAAGAAAAGACAAATTACATATTACAGTTACATATTACAAATTACAGTTCCATAGATTCTATGGCCTTCTTCTATTATCCTTAACAGCTAGATTTTTATTACGTTTTAACTTCTGAAAGTGTTCTTTTCAGATCTCCTTTAAAGTTACTTGTTGTCTCCAGTTTTCAGTTCTGTTTTTTTTTATTTTTATTTTTTCTCTCTGGAGCACCTTTTGCAGAGGTTATCAGGCATTTCTCATCCCAAGCTTCCAAACATGTCATGACTGGAAGGTGTGCTGTATGACTCGTACGATTGAGATCTGCCTGATAACCATCCAGAAACAGCTTGTCAAACACATGCATAGGAGTTGTTAAGATCTTGAAAGCATTCTTGTAAAAATATGCTGCTGCCTTTTTCTGGCAGGAATCATCCATCGGCCCACGACTGGAGCAGTGAGAAACTGTGCTTGCAACTTCCACAATGTCTCCAGCCCCGGGCAGGAACATTTTGGCAGTCTGCAATAAGTAGAGAAGCTAACCGCATGGCAACAGAAATCAGCAGTGCAGCATGAACATTCTGGGGGGTTTTTTTGTCTGTTTGGTTATTTATTTTTTCATTCTTAGAAGTGCAGAAGTGTGAGAAAACACAGTGTACATACGTGCTAAATATGTTTTTAAAAAGTAAAAAAAAAAATAAACAAGTTCTTATGACCGGAGTAATGTATGCTATGATGAAATCCACTGAGTCGTGCCGGGAAAGACGGGGCCTTAAATGTAGCTTCTGAGGTGCGTATGAGCCTGTTGTATTTTCAGGAGGATGAGTGGATTTGTGTGTGGCTGTCATGGATCACAGCAGTCTGAGAGCTGACACGGTGATTCAGTCTGATGACAAGATAGATGATTGATGTTGAGCACTGAGGCAGTGCAACCAATCAATCCCTCACATAATCAATTTTCAGTGTTTTTGGAAGGGGCTGCTCCATGTCATTGTATGTGCAGTGGAAAATGCAAGTGAACAGTGAGATGACATCAGCTGTCAAAGAAACGCTGTGCATAGTCTACACCCTGAAGACACCAACACTGATTATAAAGCATTTGCAACATACTGCAGGCCTCAGGAGAGACCTTATAAAATTTAAAAAATGGACATGCTCCATAAAATTGACACGAAACTGTGACACAGGCCTGAATAAAGTTTAAACTAAAACATTCACAGAAAAGAAGTTGCACATCTTCCTCTGGTGTACATTTGATAGTGGACATTTTCACTGCTGAAAGTGCCTGATGATTCTACCTTAGAATGACTTTTCTCATGAGTTTTGTGTGTGTCTGGCTTGTGATTTTCTTGTAATTAGGCTACATTACATTATTGTCATTTAGCAGACGTAACATCCAGAGTGAATTACATAGGTAACAGTTTTTACGTTATATATTTATACAGCTGGATATTTACTGAAGCAGTTCTGGGTTAAGTGCCCTGTCCAAGGGTACACCAGCAGTGCCCCAGTGGGGACTCGAACAGGCTACCTTTCGGTTATGAGCCTTACTTCTACCAGTATGCTACATTGCCGTCCACTGACCCATAAAGTAATGTAATGCAATGTAATTAGGCTAGTCAAATGCAGTCCACAGGACTGTAAAACTTCTAGCAGCCTCTGCAGGCCCAGACATGCCCGTCGCTATGGGGGTGCTTAGGGGTGTATCGCATCCCCAGATTTCTCCTTATATACGGATGTCTACATAGTATTTATGACTTTTTGTGCACCCCCGTGGATTGTATTTTCTCCTGGCACCGAGCCTGGGCCTAGAACTGGACCAGTCGCATCCTCACACAAGATGTTTGGTCAATACTCAATCAAATCTGTAATCTAGTTGGCAATATCCAGAAAAGATGTTGGTGCCAGTGTGGGTGTGGCCCAGTTCTGAGAGTGGAGACAGAGGACACACTCACTGCTCGTAATGTGCGAAAACAAACAGGGAATCGTTCCTCAACCAGCAAATCAAACTGATAGAATTTCTCGGTTTGTGCACGCAAAACATCAGACAAGATGCGTGCGTGTTTCTGGAAGGCTCAGGCCTGTCCGCAAGCTGGCCGATCAAAGCTGGCAGGGGCCGACGCCACGCCGTTCGCTGTCTCCTCCCCGGGCTTACGCTTGGGCCCCAGGTGCGAGACCTCAGCCCTGGAAGGGCCTGCAAATGAATGGTTTTGTCACCGTATTAATACATTCCTCCGACCCACGGGATCAGCTTAGCCACAAGCTGCTATAACAGCGAACCCTAGCTGCTCGGCCACTGCTATGATGTCATCGCCAGAGAACCCCTGCGCCCCCCACTTATTCTGCACATGGCCGTGGGCAGAGGGGGAAGTTGCACGCTCTCAGCTAGCTCAGAGATATTGATTGTCCGTGTTACTATTTCTATTGCTTTTGGTAATTCCTGTCGTGTACCACCCTTCCCTGTTGGGTTTTCCTATGAAAGAAGAAGAAAGAATTTGGTCTATGGAAAAACGAGAGGGGGATTAACTACATTTGAGAATGTGCATTACACAAGATCAATTACACAAGATCATTTATTTTCAGTGTTGGCATATCATTTTAGTGTTGATCAATAACAAAGTCAGGAAACCATCACAGCGTAAACTGTCAAACAAAAACACTCCAGCGCAGATTAGATGGATCAAAGGTGTCAGATTATGAAGATGCAGTGAATTGTTTGTGTGGGTTTTATTGTGTATTTAGTTAAGGGATTAGGTTGGTTATTGATTAGTTTCCCTATCTGAAAGTTAGCGGGGCATATCCTCCCTGTGGTTAATCAGTAACCAGTTCTACTACACAGAGAGAATGAATGTTACACCATGTTGATATTAGCCATTATTATGTCCATATTATTTTGAGTAAACCCGTTTACCTTACCCATGGTCTCCTTATATAATGACTTGTGTAAGGTTTCTAATAGGTTTGGCTTGTAGACTGCAGTGTATAGAGAGATCATTAAAGTGGGCTGCGGGATCTGTAGGATGAGGGGCACTTGGTAAATGAGGGGACAGGGGGAGGGAGAGGGAGGCGGGGTAAAATCTGGGAACGTGGTCTCATTTTCAGGAATGTGAGGAATGTCCCTGCCCCCTCTCAGGCAAAATTTGATTTAGATTAAATGATAGGAGAAGCTTAGGCCCCCTAATTCTGCAGCTCCAAAGCTGCTCGCCACCCCCCGAACAACCATCCAACATACACATACGAGCCCATGTATATACAACCCATGGACACACAGAAAGACTAGATGCCTGTAATCCATCACACCACCTGAAAAGATCCGAAAAGAAAGACTTTTTTGTTATTTATCATTCAAAATCAGTCCCCACAAGTGCAGAATTTGCTTTTTCACCCCATATGGATCTTGGGCACAACTTTATTGTCAGGGCTGATTTTTTATATACTGTAATAACTACGCATGTTTATCAGTTGTAATTTTAGGTGGTAATCAGCAATTTCAGTTCGTTATCAACATAATCAAAGAAAATGATGACATCTGGAATTCTTTGACCTCAGGCTGCCCTTTGACCTTTCCACTTGATGACAGAATCATTCAGTTGACCATGCCCTGGGTAGACACATGTTTAATAATCCCATCAACCCTATTTTCCTTTGTTGCGTGTGAGCGAAAAGAAAATAAATGGCCTTAAATTGTATTCAGAAGTCTTTCAGCATGCACCAGACATGCAATTTGGCATCTGAGATTAAGCAAAACATCCACACAAAAGAAAAAGGGTGTAGTCTCTTTCTCTCTCTTTCTCTCTCTCTCTCAATTATTTTTGGAAAAAAAGAAAAGATGAAAACAGAGGAGAGCTCCTCCCCAGTTAGTCTGACATTATCAGGTTGCTATATACCAGTGCTGCTGGGAGTTGGAGCTGCAAAGTGGTGCCGATACAAGTGACCTGATATAAGCCATGTACATGGACTGTGAAAAAGACCCAGCTGGAGGAAAAAATAAAAGTATCATTAATCACACAAGTGCTCTGCGCTGCTGGCGGATTGGTCATTCAAGTTTCTCAGAGGGAGAGAAGGAGAACAGGAATGCAGTGTATGGGTGGTCAATTAGTTTAGAATTTCAGCTGTGACTGACTGGTTCTCCGGTCAGA